>JASANF010000120.1:0-36393 GCA_030248245.1 Trissonchulus sp. WLG1_4
AAGTGCTGGCGAAATTTCAGCCGGATCGGTCAAGTATTTTCTGAGATACCCCCGGGGACCCCCAAAAATTCACGGACTTTCGCTTTTTTTTTTTCCCAGAACTTTTCTCGCCGGTAGTTCATCCGAGCGACACCTTTTTTGGTTTTTCACATTTCGTATAGCCTGCAATAGACACGGAAAAAATGGTTTTGCTCGGGTGTTTTCGTGAGAGGCTGTGCTGGGAGGGGGGAAACCCCTTTTTTGGGGTCCAAAAAATGACTAAGTACGAAAAAGTTTAGCACACTTTTTAAGAAGTTGCGCAAAACGGCCAGTCATGATCTTTTGCATGTGAGGTGGTACAGTAGTGGAATAGAAATTAACATGGGCTTTTTTTGAATTTCGGCCTATAAGCCCCAGGACATGCCCATACCCCCCGCCACGTGTTTTACGGGGGTAGGTTCGCTACGGGCAGTGGAGCTATCATGGTTATAGCTGGAGGTCTATCGTTTTGTATACGAATATAAACCCATATGCTGTGCATTCACTGGTATTATCACTTTCTTACTCAGATGTTGAATAGTCCCCTAGACGGTACCCCCCGGTTGGCTGTGTGTCATGTATGCGCGTACGTAACTTCATAGTAGACTAATTAGGTTTGCTGCTTGTTTTTCATGATAGTTCAAGTTTTTTCGTGTAATATAGATTGTGATCTTGCGAACATATCATATTAATACCCAGTGCCCCACCAATTGCCCCCCTTGGGTGTTCTCAAAGGGGACTCTGGACCCTTTTGCACTTTGGGGTAAAAATTTTTTTTTCGAGTTTATTCTCAAAAACTTGTCTCTAGAGGTAGTTTGGTGTCCTGAACACGAATCTGAGATTTATTTTTGCCTATACCCACTCTGGACACCCATGTCCCCCAGGGTGCCACCTAGGGGGGCAAAATGGGTCAATTTTTTTGAATTTGAAATTTTGATGTCCATTGGGGTAATTTGACCCCCTGAACACGAATCCAAGGTTCATTTTTGTCTGTGACTCTCGTGAACTCTCCTACGACCCTTTGCTAGGGTATTTACCCCCCCCCCCCACAATGGGTCCAAGGCGTCAAGTTTTCAAAATTCGGATTTTGATGTTCATAGGTGTAATTTGACTGCCTGAACACGAATCTGAGGTCTTTTCGTCTATGACTCTCGTTGACTCCCCTGCGACCCACCGAACGGGGGTCCAAGGGGTAAATTTTACATAGGTATATAGACATGTACACATGTACACTTACGTACATACTACATTGGTCCGCTTCAGGCAGTGAAGCCGTCATAGCTATGTATATGTATGTGGTTCGTTTCCACTACAGCGGAAAAAGAGAGAGGACTAGTAAGGAAAAATGCCCTTGTCGGGCGGCTCCTTGGGTAGAATAGGTTACTGTCTGTCTAAAGCGGAAAAATTCTTAGGCTGAGCTTGTAAAAGCATTGGTACAAGACTTTATTAACGAGAATATGCAATTCGTGTGAGCTCGTTAAAGTAGGTGGACTAGGTATACCTGTTGAGAATAGGAATATGATCTTCGTAGGGCAGACACTGTTTTCCGCACCCTATTCGCGCGAACTTACAGCCCGTTCTGGGTTTGTTTCAACGGTATTTTCTTTTTATTATTGTTGTAAAGTATATATGCTTGATAAAAAGGTTCTGTGAGATAACGGCAGACCTTATCCAGATCCTTAACTTATCGTTTGATCATAATATATGTATGTATATGTAAGGTACTGTGTAAGCATCTTACTTCATTCGATCATATTTGAATTATGTATATTGTGTTAGATGTGTGTAAGCTAAAGTAGGAACAATTCCATAATCTGAGAGTCCATAATCTAAAAGCAAGAGCTTACAAGAAACTGCGACCTAAATTGACCCATTTATCGCGTGCAAAGTACATTGGTGCGAGGTAGGGTTTTCAGCGTAATTGTCAGCCGAGAACTTTAGCAATCCCTGACCGATTGTTTGCACACCCCTGAATCATTTCACCCGTTCAGCCAACAGTCGACATTTCAGCTAAAATTGTTACGAGTGCCCGCTCTAACGTTTTTGCCATTTGCCAATGTTGAATTAGTGTAAAAAAGCCTCTATGTTACATGAGCAAACGATATAATTTAGCTGAAGGTCGCGCGAATAGGGTGCGGAAAACAGTGTCTGCCCTACGAAGATCATATTCCTATTCTCAACAGGTATACCTAGTCCACCTACTTTAACGAGCTCACACGAATTGCATATTCTCGTTAATAAAGTCTTGTACCAATGCTTTTACAAGCTCAGCCTAAGAATTTTTCCGCTTTAGACAGACAGTAACCTATTCTACCCAAGGAGCCGCCCGACAAGGGCATTTTTCCTTACTAGTAAAATTGATTGGTTATTCAATTTTCAATATCGTTATTGCTGTCTGTTGATTTTTGTTTAAATATTATTAAAACTAACGAGTTTCTCTGATGTCCCGTTCCATAGTTATTATCGTCATTGTGCCTTTATCAAAATTAGGATAGTGTACTACTATTAATAATTATTCATGAAGAATTAATTCTGTACTCTAATCAACTTGATTAAATCTAGAAATAATCGATAGTGTTTTAGTGTATTCAGATATTTCACGAGTTTAAAGAACACAAGTGTTAGATTAGTTTATTGATTATTCTGGTCTGAATATAATTTCAGATCAGTAATAATATATTTTTTTTGGGGTTGCCGACCAGTTGCGAAGCAAAGGTCCATTTTTGCCTACGACCCCTTTGGACCCCCCTGCGACCCCCTCAGGGTACGCTGCCCCCTAGGGGTCCTAGGGTCAAATTTTCGAAATTGAGATTTTGATGTTCCTGGAGGTAAATTGAGCCCCTGAACACGAATCCGAGATCCATTTTTGGCTAGGACCTCCCTGGACCCCCTGTATGACCCCGTCAGGGTACCACCCCTAGGGGGTCCAGGGGGTTCTCAAGGGTAAATTTTTCGAAATTGAGATTTTTATGTTTCTAGGGGTATTTTGAGCCCCTGAACTCGAATCCGAGGTCCATTTTTGCCTAAAACCCTCGTGGACCCCTCAAAGCCCCACCCTAGGGTACCATGCCCCAGAGAGCCAAAAGGGGTCACATTTTCGAAATTGAGATTTTGATGTTCTTAGGGGTAATTTGAGCTCCTGAACACGAATAGAGGGTCCTCTGCCTAGAATAGAGGGTCACCTGCCTACGTCGGCAACCTGTTGTAGCCACTTGACTAGTTTATTTTAATTTTGATTTTTTTGTATATTTTTCAGATGGTTGGTCTCTACTTGATGGCGAGACAACTTACTATTATCTAGCCTTCGTTATCATACAGGCTGTGTGCATGTTTTTACTCGCTTGTACTCCAATAGAAAAAATGGTACATATTTATCTATATGTTCGATGTGCTGAGGTTACTCTGTTTTTGTTACTAGATGCAACTTGCTTTTTTTTGCTTTTCTACTTTAATTTTAGTTTACGATTTAAGAATGGGTATGGGACTAAATGAGGTCATAGTAATTATGATGAGTCGTCTACATTGAGGGTACGGTGGAGAGAAGATCTCAATGCAAATTGCAAATATTCGATAATCACCTTATAGATAATTGCATAGTAGCTTAGTCGCTAGGGATGGAAGTCTCGGTTTTTTTCCGTGACCGAGACCGAGACCGAGACCGAGACCACGAAATCGAGACTACCGAGACCGAGACCAAATTCCGAGACCGTCAAAACCGAGACTTTGAGTCATTTTTTGCTATTTTTTAACCTATTGATTTGATGACTTTTTACAAGTTTTTAGGTAAAATTACAAGACCATGGTCAGACAACTTATGTATATATAACTAACAGCTACATCACGACAATTTTGGTTAAATTGCTGGTTCTTCCCCCCGTTTGTGTGGGACTGTGGGACCATGCGTTTTTGAATATCGTAAAATTTTGACCTCTGTTCCAAAACAGACGCAGTTTGTCCTTGTTCTTGCTAGAAAATAGAAAATTTTGACACTGTTTGGCTCGAATTTAGTTAAAAATAGCTCCGATTGTATTGGAATTACCAATGTTCTGCTAAAATACACACCAGATAGAAAGGATTTGGCTCAAATCTAGACCTGCGAGCCGTGACGCTCGTTCATTGTTTACCCCAGGCGTGACCCGCCTTTGAGTCGGGCCCCCCTCAATCTGGGACTATATTTTAGTTGGGAAGTGCGTTTAGTTGAACTTCTACAGATCTTTGCTTGTGATTTTTGCTAAAATACTGGTTGGAATTTCAGTATGTAAGGCCACCAATTGGCATAAAAAAGATGACCAGCTAAACCTAATACTAAAGAATAAAATATAATAATAAACATAGACAGACTTGATAGATTTTTTGTGTGTGCACTGTGTGTACTGATCTAAACAACCACGGTAAAGTTTTTTCGGAAAAAATTGACAGAATCTCACTGTTAGGTGTAAAATTTTGGTGAAATGATTACTTGAACACGTGAAATGAACACGAAAAAAATTTCCTGCCAAAAATATAAACCAAAGGGGGGACAACAGGACAAATTTTCACAGCTTTTAAAAACCGAGACCGGGTACAAACCGAGACTTTTCGACTACCGAGACCGAGACCGAGACGGAGACTAGGCTAGTCTCGGGTTTTGACCCAGACCGAGACCGAGACCAGGACCGAGATTTCCATCCCTATTAGTCGCCCTTTTTTGCAAAGAAATTGTGTTTCCTCAATTCTTCATTGCAACCCCGTAAAATTTTGCCTAACTTTGCAACACTATTTGTTTGGCAATTCGATTTTTGCCAGATGGGCAAAAATTAACATGAAATAAAACTGGTTTAAGATTATTTTCAGGACATCATTCTTAGCGCAGTGATAACAGCCAGTTTTCTGCTAGTGGCCAGTTTGAGCGTATTCATTGGCGAGTCCTTGAGTCAGATCACCTCACTGCATTTCATTCTTCTGCGCGCTGTTCAGCGATTTGCCAGGACTGATTATGATTTTGCCTGTTTTCCTGTGCCGCAGTTAAGCACTGTTGGTACGTAACCTGTCGTGCTGTCGTGCTATGTTTCGAATGTATAAGTAGAAATTAATTTGTTTGCGAACAAAGTGAGGCTATTTCTGTTTTGAGCATTTTTTCTTGCAAAAGTATTGCAAACATGACAATTAATGGGGATTTCACTTTTGAAATCTGTTCATTAAGCCTCGATTCATAATTATTACAGCCGTTTGTCAACCAAATGTGTGAAATTAATACTTGCGCTACTAGTATAATATAATGTATAAGTGTAGACTAGAATTTTTTATGGATTTGTTGGTTTTTATTTTTTCAGACATAACTCTTCTCTCCCTCTGGGCTGTACTCTGCGCCCTAGCGATTTGCTTCCAGTTCTGGTACACCCAGCATTTACCGCCCTACCCCCCTTGTCCTCGCAAAAGTCACCGAACTGGTTTCTGGTGGCTTGTATTTGCGACCATCAGTCGTTGTAGGGGGGGTCGCAGAGTGAGCTATGAACCCAACGCACAGCCCACCCCCCGTAGACCCCTGCTTGCCGACTTTTGTCCCCCCAGGCCCCCCAGTTATGGAACTGTCTCACCACCAAGACCCCTCGTGCAAAATTGATCAAATTTTATGAAAATGAGTCCTGTTAATGTTAATTTATGAACAGTCCCTTCGCTTTTCGTAGCGCTAAACATGTAATAATAACAACTTGCCTCTACATAATTCGACAACATTATTACTTTTTTATGATTCTGTAGTGCATCGTGTGTGCCTGTGACTAATTGTTGTATATTTTTTGATCTTGTTATTATTTCTTTATTGTGCACTGTCTGCTTATAATGTACATAGTGATTTTGTTTCTGTATTTAGGCGTTGTTTTTTTATTTATTGTATACATAACTTGTCACCATTATTTTAATGTGGTGCTTGTTGATTTATTGATTAAATAAATTGGAATCGTGTATATTCAGTGGTATCAAGAGTACATAATAGGACTCCTATTATGTACTCTTGGTGGTATTTAGACATTAAGGATTTTTGTTTTACCATAGTTATATGTTGGTTTGCCGCTGTAAGTATTAGTTGACGTTAAACGGGTTGCGTGTAATCTGTATTAACAATCTGGGAAATGGTCAGTGGCCATGCCTCGCGGCAAGGCACGTTAACCCTATAACCATATAGTATACAGTATCTAAGTACCCGAATTAACGACTGGATGGATAGCACAAGAACAAGACCATGGTATTGGGTAATGTGGGAAAAGGTCAACTTGATTACTTTACTATTCATTCTCTGATTCTGAAGCCAACGACATTAGTCACCGGAAACTTTTAAAAAGTAGGTATGATATACTGTCAAAGATAACGAAGTACACATAACTCTAGTTGCAGCACCAAGTGCTACACACTCAACGTATTCTGGTGTACTTCCGTGTGAGTCCCTCGGTTTCTGTAGCTAATATCAGGGGTGTACGCGGGTCGTGGGTACCCGCGGGTTGGGTTGGGTTGGGTCGAAAAATTTGAGCCGTGGGTCGACTTGCGGGTACCCACTGCTGGCTGCGCGGGTCGAAAATTTTTTGTCCGACCCGCGAAAACTGGAAAAACTACGAAGGTCCCCCATTGGTTTTTATATCCCGGTCGAAAAAAATTTCGGATAATTGATAATTGACAATTTCTTCAATTAACAAAATGTAGCCTAAAACTTAAATAAATCTAAATTTTTTTTCCTGGGGGCTGCCGCCCCCAGACCCCTGCAAACTCTGTGGCTTACTATTGATTGTTATCAACCTTCATCAAAGATTATGCATGTCTACAAGAGTAGGTACATTATCCTGTATTTACTTGTGTAATGTTCGTCTGATATAAAGTTCCCATCTTTTGTTTTTAGTATTCCCGTCGGAAATTTTTTTAATACGTCTCCAGTTGACCAAATTTTTCCGAAAATTGAAGAAAACCTCCATTTTTTCTTGGAGCTGCCGCCCCCAACAGTGGGTTTATTTGAATGACTCAATTTACGTTTTGTTATGTAAGCCAATTCGCCAAAAAGTGTAAAAATAATTGGATTCTGGAGGCTGACGCCCTCAGACATCGCAATAGTGAGTTTAAGCAAGTGAACAAAAAAGTGGACAAGGTGCAACCCCCCCATTTCAAAATCCTGGCTACGCCCTGTGTACTATGTACATACCTTATGGTTATAGAGTGGTGGGTCAAAGTGGGTCGCGGGTCGGGTTTTACATCGCAGGTTGGGTCGTGGGTTACCCACGAGTGTCGAGCCGCGGGTTGGGTCGGGTCGCGGGTCGAAAATTCTGACCCGCGTCCACCCCTGGCTAATATTCCTCGATACGATCAGTCCATTAGTCTTGTCTTAACTGTCGGGTGGGTAGGTTGTGTCCCTCGTTTGTCTCTACTGTCCCTACTGTGTATTTCTGCACCAATGCCCTGTCCTTGCGTGTAGTTATACCAATACACCTTATTCATTATTCCGTTGCGCTATGTCTCCATCTTGCCCTAGACCGTAGGCAGGTAGGCAGGCGACTGATCACGTCTCTGCTCGGACCTGTTCAAGCTCAGCGCTTGATTTCACAACACAGAATTAGAAATTGAAAGTCTATGATACCTACACTTACAGAAAGACTTGAAAATTAAATTGCGGTTAGCGAATAGTCACATGCATCGAGCTAGTTTTTTTGCTGGTTCACAGTGCACGATTGTTTTCAATGGTTTGTGTAACGACTGGACTGAAGCAGACTCGGACAGTGTTTGGCAATCGGTCCTTCTTGTTCAGAAACATATGTTAATTAAATGGAAAAATAAAAGCGCTTTTGCACATTAAAATCTCGAAACAAGAATAAGTAATTATAAATCTCAGTCTGTGGTGAATTATGACCGAACAGTATGTTGGTTTAGTAGGTACGTAAAAAATTAGATGCGAATTTTAAAAGTGGCAAAGTTTCTTTGGGTGTGCCATCAACGCCGACTGTAGCGCCTAGGTTAAAACTTGAATTGACTAAATTGATGAAGTTGTGCTTATGTTAACGTTATCAAGCACTATTCTGACATTGTTGGCTTGTAAGAATGACAGTCGACGTTGTTGAAAAATGTTGGATTTGCAAAATTTTAGTGCCGCGTTTTATATTCGAAGAATATCCTCAGCACAGTAAGCATGTCGCAGTAAAATCTATCTAAAATTAATTTAACTTTACTCACAAAACGTGCTTGTTTCAATAATAAAAATAGATTTATAATTATCTTGCTTGAGATTGAACCAGAACTTTTTAGTATTCAAAATTAAAAAAATCAAAACCTCAAAGTCAAAACTTTCGTACATACTATTGTAAGACTAAAATTAATTTTGAAAAGACTAAACAAACAGAAGGACTTCAGGTTTATATACCCATAATTTCAAAAAATCATGCTCAAATATATATTGACATTGACGTGTGATGCACAAAAATGTTATTTGTTAACAAGCGGATTGCTAGAGTGTGTTAGGAAAATCTGACCAAAAATTGCTGAACCTTGAGACAAAACAGGTAGCGTTATTTTTGTGACTACTCGCTATGTTTTTTGATGCTTTCAATTTTTTTCATAATGAAATCGCGTGTTTTTGGTTTTGTTTCAGGGTCCAGCTTTGTTTGATCAGACTTTAATTTTAGGTTCAAGAAAATCAGACAGGTTGTTCTCGTTCTGTTTTAGCAGTATCCTTTCGAGTAGGGATCGTGAAGGCTGCTGGCGAGATCTTTGCTGTGCTCCTTTTTCGGCTGACCACACTGACCGCTTCCACTCGTGTCTCTTCCGGTACATTACAGCTGATCAGAGCAAAAATACGTTGACGTAGCTTCTTGTTCATGAACACGTAAACGTAGCCATTAATAGAACAGTGGATAATGTACATGATTGTGATAAGTAGGACAAACCATTTGCTTACGGAAATAAATGGCGCTGCAACGAAAACGGCGTCAAACAGCGTCATCCAAAGAACGATTATGAAAAACTGGACGAAAAGTTTGAACTCTCGTTCGCGACGAACGGCCTCTGCCTTGGCGTCAGCGCTTGTGTCCATTGTTTTGTGCATGTGCTTGTAGGTGAGAAATACCTTGGCGTTGCATAGCGTTGCTATGGCAACCACAAGACCAGTGAGACAAAGTTCGACGTAGTTTATGATGTAACCCCCTTGCTCTGCGGTGTTCCAGGCCCACCCATAGTAATTCACATCGAAAGCATAGTTACAACAGTTAAGCCAAGGAAACACACCATAGAACAGACCAAAAACAAGACAAACACCGATCATGATTTTGGTGTTTCGAATGGTAAACACAAGTTTGTACTCTTCACGACGACAAACGCAGTAATAGCGATTAAAAGCCAGACAAACTATCACAGGTAAACCCCCGTACCAGCCAAAAATCAGCGCGCTACCAAAACCAACATTCACCCAATGACCCCCAATAGCTTTGTGAGCTAGGATAGAAGGAACACAGAAAAAGATCATGCCAACCAACGTTATGCAGTCTAAAAATCCCAAGGTAGCTGCCAATAGATAGTATGGGTTTTGCCGATATTCTCTGGTCATTATGGCTACTATGTTGAATAGCATGTACATTACCAGACCCACCACTGAAAGGGGTAGTATGATTCCAGCGGCGATTAGATCATCCACTTGTATCACAATTACATTTTCGGGATACTCAAATTTAGGAATTGTTTCGGTTATGTTGCCCAGCATCTTCGGTAGCGATTCTGAAAACAATATTCACGATTATTTAATCTGAATCAAATTTTAGTAAGGTGCATAGCGGCCTGGATTTGAGGTGTTTCAACTTAAGCCCAGTCTAAATCAAATAAGAGATTCTACGTAAAACACATGAAAATTTTCATTGCGCAGTTTTGTGTCATTTGAAAAGAACGTTTTAAGATGTAGCTTTGGTCCAATAAAAGGTTTGGTGAAATTGTTCTTGCAAAAAATGATAGAAGTGGCCGTGCAACTTTTGTTGGAATCGCTAAGACACAAAACGAAATGAACTAGGACAAGGACAAATATGAATGAGCCGAGCTCAAGTTGTACTGTAGGTATTCAAACGCAGTAGTCTTAGATGGAATGGCATAAACAGTATTGTAAGCAGCCGAACTAGTTGCTGACTCGAGACTATAGCTATTTAAAAGGTTATATCATCTAACGAAACAAAAGAATAATAGACATATCACGCAATTGCGTGTTTTAGAATTGTAATTAATATAAAATCATGGAATTCAAATAAAGGATTTTAGTCGTTGTATTGTGTATTGTTTTGTGTCTGAAAATTACAAATACCTGGCATCTACTCGAATTTGCTTTTAATCATATTAAATAAATAATAAGTTCAGAGTCTATTTTAAATCGTGCTTGTTCTATGTACCTACCTACGTCATTTTTAAAATAAAAGTAATTAAGGCGATAATTTTGATAACGAGTGTATTTAAAAGTTATAATTACGTCAAGAGTCCAGACTATATTTTAGGGTTTAAAAGAGTTTTTAGTGGTAAGTAATGTCTGCAAAACTATAAATTTTATAATACAATCTAGTGAGTGATACATAGGTGAAATCTTGGAATCTACATAGGTGAAATCTTGGAATCTACATAGGTGAAACTCTTCATTGAAATATTGAGCCATCAAGATGACCAGAGTACAAAAAGATTATCAAAATTTTTAGACATTGCCTTCGATCGTCGATCAACTTTTTATCAGCAATTAAGAACCTGATTTGCTGAGGCTGGCCATATACATGTTGTTTGTTGATCACTGTGATTATACCCATATTTGTTTTTGTGAAAAATTGTGACTGGCGTCGTTAAATTTGCTGTAACTGTGCTGAAAAGTTGCATATAAAGTCTCTGTTTAGGGATATTATGCCATGATTAAGTAAATATTCATTCATTCATAGGCCTACCAATCGGCAATACACATTTATTGCTTTACCTACTGAGTATGATTGATAGCTAAAATAACGTCGTTAACTTGCATTAAAGTGTCGGTTTTACCAGTTTTTTCATTGGTAATAAGATTTGCCGATTTCCGAGCCTGTTTTTGCGAAACAGGATAGAAAGGTTACGTTAAACATAAATAGACCAATTTCAGGTGCTTTAAAATTGGATCATCCCTTAAAATTTAGGTTTTTTAGTTTCTAATAAGTCAGAAATACTAGTTTTCAACTAAAGGTTTGAGAGTGTAAATTACTTAATATTGGGATTTCATTTTTAATAAACTTAATATAAATAGGCACCCAGAAATATTTTTAATTTAATATTAATATAAATATCCTTTTCAATTTATTTTTAATTTAATATTAATATAAATATGATTCCTGAATTATTTTTAATTTAATATTAATATAAATAAAGTTCCCGAAATATTTTTAATTTAATTTTACTATAAACAGGCATTTTCTCGGACTTTAAATATTAATATTAATAGTATTTTAATAGTATCTTAATATTTGGTTTAAATAGGTTCCCTCATGTAGTGAACTTGTTATAGAACTTTACAATACTAATCAGCAGCACTAGAACAGATTGATTTTAAGTCGGCACATTGTACAGAGTAGGGCAAAAAAGTTAAACTTTAACTTTAACTAAAATTAAAAAAGTTAGGGGTCATACTTTAACTGTAACTTTAACTACAAGCGCTATTCAACTTCTCCGATGGCTTGATTCAAAGAACCCCCAAATGCAACAATGGCATGACTTTTAATCTCAAAAATCACAAAAAAACCAAGCGAAGCTCATACGTCTTATGTTCCTCCAAAATAAATATGTACCACAAAGAGTTTTATTTCTTACATCATTTGTCGAAGTTTGGAATGCTCCTGTTATTTCACATTCGACGCCGATTGGCTGTGGTTAAATGCCAACAACCAATTAGACAGCTACAAGACTAAACAATCTTTGCAGCAAAGGGGGGGCAAGGGTAGTAAAGTCAAATAATTAGAAAACAAACGAGGTGATGTGTTGAAATTGAATAAGAACACCGTACTCTTGATGACTGAGCAGACATCATCAGCAAATTTCGTTACGCTGGCAAAAAGGTGTCTAAAATACGAACACGCTAGCTGGCGAGAATCCCGGGGTGAGCCAAGGTTGCTTAATACGAACAAGGCTTACCAAGAGTAATGGGTTTCTATTAGGAGACCCTGTTCTCGAATGGGTGCCAATTCGGTGTGCATGCGTTCGTATTGAGAAACCCATCAAAATTTTCTGCCACATTGCGGTTTTCGTAAAAGTGTCAGCGAGAAAGTTTTGAGATTTCAAAAGAAGGTGACATAGATGAACAGTGCATAAAATTTACGTTACGATGATGTAAAAATTATTATGAAAACTTATTGCCCGTTCAAGAATCCTGGCGGTAAAGTAGGCTGATAATTTATGCCTTGTGCACCGTTGTTTTTCAATTTTGCTGAATCACTTTTATAAAAATTGGTATATTTTTACAAATATTTGACCAATCGGCTTGAAACTCGGTCAGTGTGAAGCGATCACGTGCATTTATGAGCCAATTAAATTTTGGCTACAAAGCTACACCCAAACAGATAATCCAATCAAAAGAAGCTGAAAGTGTTCTTATTGCGAAACTGTTCGTAATTGGGCGCTTTCCCCTAAGCTAGCACAGTGCAAAACATATGGCCATACATTACGTACGACAGTGTTTTACACGCATTTTATAACACGTTACGATTCCAATAATTCCGCCTTCAGGCGGAATAAAAAGTTATAGGTTTTACTTTAACTGTAACTTTACTTAAATTAAAACACCCTTACTTTAACCCTAACATTAAAGTTATTTAAAAAATTTATATAAAAGTCATTGATTCTGGGCTTACTTTAACTTTAACTTAAATTAACACCAGAGCCTTACTTTAACTTTAACTTTAACTTAAATGAAAATGGTCTAACTTTTTTGCCCTAGTACAGAGGTGTTTTATTGTACAAACACGAATTATATATCGAAAATTAGCTGTTATTTTATTAATATTATTATGTATACAAACCTGTTAAGATTGCTATTTTATTTTTTGACATTTGTCTCTGCACCAAACGTCAATATCAATCACATGGCTTCAACGGGTTGTCGAATGCCGACCTAGGTGTAGGAAGGAACCTTTATTTTAAACAAAGGACTCTCTATCGTGAACATAGGATTTCCTATTGTAGGCAGAAGATCCTATACTGTAGGCATTCTGTGGAGGGTCCAGGAAATCCACGTCCAAAATGAATCTCGTATTCGTGTTCAGCGGTCTATTAACCTTGAATAACTAGTCTTTATGACCGGCCGCGTAAGCCGCCGGCCGACAAAAAAGTTCGGCCGGCCTTCCGGCCTGGGCTCGGTTTCATAAAAGATCAGTTAAGATTCATTAGTAACAGTGACGTTAATTAGAAAACTTTGCGTTTTTTGCGTTTGCGTTTGCGTAATGCTTCTGATTGAAACTTTCACGACCCATCGCCAATATATTTCACAAGATGTAGTTTAAGTTTTGTGACGTTTGCTTAATAAAGTCAAAAGTCTAGTTAGGTCACTAGGTCTGGACATTTTACACAAAATTCAGACATAACCGATCGTAAATTTTTTACAAAAATTGTTATTTCTAAGCAAATAAATTTCTAATTGTTTTATATTTTTAAGCCTAATTTGGTCAATTGGAAACCAGCCGGGCCCTTGTGTACAATTCCTTACAATCCAGTAGTGCAGAGTGCAACGTCCCTATTCCCAACCAACCAATTTCCCCCTGTTTGCGTTCATCCAAATAGGCACGCGTGCTACGCTCTATTAAAATTCATACTAAAAGTATATCAAAATTCATTTTACTAATAATATAAATACAGCTTGTCAATTTTTGCACAAGTATATATGCCATATAATGTTCAACGCTATATTTTAGTCTCGCTATATTAAAAAGAATATTAAAAGTACAGTGCATTTTAATATTAATATTGGGTTTTTATTTTTAATAAACTATTACTATAAATAGAGCTCTTGAAATTTTTTTAATTTAATATTAATATAAATGACGTAACTAATTTATTTTTAATTTAATATTAATATAAATAGAAGTCCCAGAATATTTTCAATAAAACATTAATAAATATGATTCCCAAGTTATTTTTAATTTAATATTAATAAAATTATTAATATTAAAAGTATTTTAAATAGCGACTTTTAATATTAATATTAATTTTTAAAATAACGGTAGTGTAAATAAATAAAAAGGTGAAATCCTATATATTCATAAATTCATTACAGATTCAGCACCTCAAAATTAGGGCTGGGCACGGTTACACGGTACGAACCGTGTATACGCGTGTAACCGTGTACACGCTAAGCTTAGCGTGTACACGGTTAGGGGTCACTATCCGCGGTTACTTAGCGGTTACAGCGTGCACACGTTAAGACACAGTAACCGCGGATACTGTAACCGGTTACTCTAAACGGATAGTGTAAACGGTTACTCTGAACGGATAGTGTAACTGGTTACACTATCCGTTTTCCGACTTCGTGTACCCGTTAAGAAAAATGTTCGTTTGTCTGCTGGATTTATGCAAATTAGCCTACAATCGTGCGCAAGCGATTTGCCTGTGTGTTACTTCATATACGCATGTGTGTGCAAGCTAAATTCTTCAAGATATATAAAGGCATCTATACTGACAGCTCAGCATTGTCCCAGTAGCTCATATGGTAGCTTGCTGGTCTGCAGATCTAGAGATGGGTGGTCCGTATCTTCCCTTGGTCATTGCTCTCCCTCTGCTTCTTGACGTTTAATAACCGTGTAACCGGTTAGTAACCGTGTAACCGTTTAGTAACCGTGTAACCGGTTAGCAACCGTGTAACCGTGCCCAGCCCTACTCAAAATCTAGTTAGAAACTACAAGACGACATAAAATATATATTGTTGGTTTTTAGATTATACCTCCAAATGGTCCACAAACATTTTATTTACAGACGCTTCTTTTTTGATCCCTGTTTTATCTGATTTTCATTACGAGAAACTTTTCATTGTAGAAGCATAAAAATGGTGACTTGATTAGATTGTCGGATGAGATTCAAAATGGCTTAATTAAAAGTACTGTACTATATAAACGTTTTACAATCTTGTATAACTGTCTGAGTACATACACACGCAGCGAGTACCCATCTGCTAATCATTTGTTAATTTATTTTATTAATCAAATCGGTTCCTTCTAATCTAATAAGCATGTCCCAAACAGAGAGAATTTTTTTACGAAGTTAAGATCATATACTAAAGGCTCAGCAATTTTTGGTCAAACTTTAGAGCATAAAAGCATCATGCGCTGCAACACAAGTAGGCTGATGAGTGTCTCACAGTTTAATAGAGTGAGACACTATTTATACTCTTATGGCTTATGGTGCTTCTGAAAATGACGTACAAAACTGCTTGACAATTTTGACATAAGAAATACGTTGATGTGACTTGTAAGAAGGTCAAAATCGGACTGAATTATTTATTTAACTGGCTTGAGTTATTGTAGCTATGTGGCTATTCTGCGGGAAAAGCAAAGGTCTAACTTAATATGAAATCAATGAGTCAGTATCAACTTCACACCTAATTAAGTAAAATAGTATGTTTATTTAAATGCATGTATACATAATAATAGTATGCATATACCAGACGTTTTATTCCTGTTGGGCCACAGCCCAACAGGTCTTTAATTTTGATTCTGGAGACCTAACACTGTGCTAGCGTTAAAGTGTTCATGTGCGGGGTGTGTTTTACACGTGTTCTACCTTCGATTTGCATCCGTCACTACCAAATGCCTTGTATTTTCACTGTCTCCTTATGTTACAGAACATTATTAGTGGTAGTCGAAAATGCAAAAGTCAACAAAAGAATGAAGCACTAGGAATCGAAGCAGTCACCTCATGGTTAGAAAACTATCACACTAACCACTCACCACAGAGATTCCTGAAACTTTATGCTTGAACTTCTATTCGAAAAACAATACCGTGTTGCTTCTAAAGTGACACAGAGACAGAACAAGTTAAAATTGACAATTCGTCAGTAAAAATGGCTGCAGAATATAGGGATTAACGTTAAACTTCACAATTCAAAACCATTTGCCTGAGAGTTTGCAGTTTTAGTGGCTGCAAAACTATACGCTTTTTCCTGTCGCTACCACAGTAGCGACAGGACCTTACATTTGATTTGCACTAGCGAATTACACGTCTTACGTGTCTTCGCTTTGGCAAATGAGTGTGTGGGTCTGTGTGCAATCTTAGTATTGTGTGTGATCGTGTTTTGTGTGTGAGCTGGCCCAGGCGGCCAGCCAGCTAGCTTCTTTTGTTGTTGCTAGCTTTTTTAGGTTACTGTAGGTCTAAAGTGGCGATATGTTTTTCATATAGTTTTCTAAAAAACTAAGTATAAAACTTTTTCTGACCGAAAATTTTCTGTCATAAAATAGGATGCAAAAATCAATTTTAAATCTTCAAGCCCCATTAAAACAAATAAAACGCGACTTGGCGGTAGCTGGAAAAGTATTTTAAAAAAATTGTAACCAGAAAGTCTAAATCACTGTTTGGTCAAACCGTTTCGTTGCTGCATATATATATTGGTGGAATGAGGCTGACCAAACCAACCACTTTAATAAGATGTTTACTTAGTTACACTGTTAACCGAAATTGCATAACTCATACAGGTTAAATCGCGGTTCATAGGCGTCAGAAGGCCGGGTGTTCTTCAGGACAGTCTTTGAAGTAGGTTAGGATATGTACCATTTTTGAGTGAGGTTGGAGTTCAATCTCGCCAAACTGGATGCGGTATGCATGAGATTGTAAATCTTGATCAGGCAAATAGAAACTCACTGATGTGGTTTATTCATTCGTTCTGGGTTGCTGTTGAGGGAGAGGGGTCACCCAAGTGCCCAGGTCAAAAATCAAAGTTCTCCAATTTTGTTTATTTTCACATAAAATGTTAAGCTTGGAGGTGCTTTTTATGTCAGTGCGTTTGTCCGTGTATTTGCAAACACAAAAGTGCGCAAAAAAGCCGATAATTGAAATTTTAACAGCCTCAAGTCAAAAATTGGCAATAGCTTTGGTTCCAGTTTTTTTACATTTGCGATGCACCTTTATGGCGGCTACAGCGTGTGCAAGTTTGAAGCAAATCTGAACCTTAAACTTCTCACTTATACAAGTAGCCCCTCCCTTAAGTCCTATGGTTGCGGGTGAGCCATAAAATCTAGTTTGCATGTTGCTTAGGACGCCCACATGTGAATGTGCTTCTTACTTGAGACATCGAATTGGGCACATGAACAAAGGCGCAGATCAAGTTTTCTTGCAGTGTCGCCGAAATATTCAAAGGGAGAAAACTGCCGTAAATAGGTAGTAATTGAGACCTAAAACTTTCAATATTGGCGTGGACGTAAAATTTTCGGCACTTTCCGCCGGGGGTCCGGCACCCCACCCTTGCCAACTGCTCCCGTGCATCTCTGATTAACTATTCATGATTGACTGATTAACTACATATTTATGCGTTTTTTAATTGTCATTGTCAACATATGTACCTACTTTACTGCTGTCGGATAAACGAATAGGCTGGGTTTACCAATTAGTTCTTGAGTAATACCAAAAAACCTTTCCGGAATATTAAAAATATGTATAGCGACAGGTTTAACTTCCTTAGAAGCAATTTCTTCCAAGTAATTTAATTCTATCGATTACGATTTACACTTAAAATTACTGCTACTGGTGGAAATTGCTGACCGACTGGTCGTGGCCATGGATCAGAACTCCATAAATTTTGCATAAAATTGCTGCTTGTTACATATAAGGACTGAATCAGGTACCTAAGTGTACTTTAGCTGACCCAACAGGTTTACGATGGCCTCTGGCCAATGTGTTTGAAAGTATGTGCTTTATACTTACTGAAGCTTTTGCCGCAGATTGAGCTTGTTAACTATGGGGTAATATTTGTACTGCATAAAATAGAAAAATTTAAACAGAGCAACTACTACATAGTACATAAAATATACAACACGTTACACTGCATTTATTGAAAACTAATTCTATGACGACAAATGCTAATAACCAACCACATACTAATGATTCATATTTCATACTCGTCTTTAAGGAAACAGAGAAGGACATATTTTGGTCAGCTGCTTAAAAAATAACCGAATGGTTTTGGCTTGGATACGTTGTTGTGCGAAATTGTAGATGCAAAAAATGTCACAGTTGGCAAGGTAATTGCTTAGAACCAAAATGAGAAACATACAAATCGAGTATGCACCAATGTTAATGTGAAGGTCTTCGGCAAGTAAGGTACATATATAGTATATACTTATTCGAAGGTAGAATATAAGCTTGCTAAATCACAACTTTTTACCTTCATCCCAAACAAAGTACTACATAGTACATAACGAAAGAAATCTGTTTTAGTTTGTTTGTCAAATCACTAGTGTCGGTATTCCTGTACGACGCAAGAAACTTAGACAATGGCAAAAAACTTAAGGGTGTCAAAATTCGACTGCCTAGAAAACTGGACTAGTAGCCCAGTTCATAAAGTATACCGTTTGTCATACCGTTTGTATAGCAATCTTGACTCCTTTTAAATTAGCGTTAGTGACAAAAATAGCTTTGCTGACTTGCGGCATGTGCGGTGCTACTGTGGCTCCAGTTGATAATTTTTCTTTTCGAAAAAAGAAATCAGCAGCCCTTTGTCTAAAATATCGACTTGAGAACACATATACGTAACCATTAATAGAACAATGAATTATATACATTTCTGTGACAACCAGAAAAAGCCACTTGTTTGGTGTTACGAACGGCGCTATCACGAAAACGGCATCAAAAAGTGTCATCCAAAGCACAATGACGAAAAATTGCACAAAAAGTTTGAACTCGCGTCTTCGTCGCTGCAGTTCTGATCTGGCATTAAATTCGGCAGTTTGACAGTTGTGTAATTTTCTGTAAACCATGAAAACTTTCACGTTACATATCGTCGCTATAGCAACTACCAGTCCGGTCAAAATTAATTCAATAAAATTTATGCTAAAACCCCCTTGCTTTGATGTGTCCCATGCCCACCCGTAAAAAGCCAGATCAAAAGTATAGCTGCAGCAGCTGAGTTGTGGCAAAATACCATAAGCAGACCCAAAAAATATCGAACATGTGATCATAAATTTAGTATTTCTATCCGAAAAAGCGAATTTGTATTTATCTCGCCGACATACGCAGTAATATCGATTAAAAGCTAAACAAACAATTATTGGCAAACTGCTGTACCAACCAAAAATTAGCAGAGATCCAAAAAATTTGTTCAACCAACCAGCGCCGATATATTGATTAATCAGTAAAGAAGGCACGCAAAAACACAGCATACCAATAAGTGTTAGACAATCTAGAAGACCTAATGTTGCAGCTAGCAGAAAATACGGATTTTGTCTGTATTCTGGCGTTCCAAAAACAGTTATATTAAACGTCATGTAAACAAGTAATCCTGGAAGTGAAGAACAAATTATTAGAAAACCCGCTAATAAATCATCAAAGCGATCAACTTGCTGATTGGCTTGTAGAATATCGGCTGATTTATTTAGCTGTGCAAGTACTGCGTCTGGAAGAAGCAACATTTTCACGGTTTTCTGAAAACAGAATCAGTCTACGTTCGTTAATACATACAAACAACAGTTGAGTAAACCTTTTTTTGAAAAGGAAACTTTGCTTTTTAAACGACGATGTTTTTTTGTAGCAAGGCTTTTTTCAGACGACCTTTCAACTTTCAAGTAACTGCTCAGACGAGTGATTTTGAAAGACAGTCATTTCTTGGTAGCGACGCTGTCTTTTAGACGGTTATTTGTTTTGACATGCATTAACATTTTCGCGATCTGTGTCTTTATGTACAAAACTTCAGTACTGTGTACAGAAAAGTTCCCTGTTCGTCGGCGTACGACTAGCTTCATCCTTCGCGAAAAATGACCAAATTTCGCGATAAGTGATGAACGGTGTCACGTTCCGGACCTTGGTCATTTTTTGCGACGGAAGGAGTTCGTTGTACGCCGGCGACCAGGGAACTTCTTTAGTACAGTAAATACGGCCTGTCTTGGTAACAAAGCTTTGTTTTGTTAGACGTAATTTTATTTTCTAAACAAATGCTCGTCAGTTTTGGTAGCAAAGCGACGCATTCTGGTCAATATTTGGCTTTTTATGTCAATACTGTAGCCCTTTAAACAGTGAATTCTTTACAAAGTAAAAAATAGAAGACAAAATAAAAAGTATGTTATCAATTTTTATACACTAAATAAAGTTATTTTCTCGCACACATTTATACGAGCAGTGAACAATGACCATGACTCAACGCCCTATTAAGGTGGTAGTGTAGCCAAAGCAGTTTTGCTCAAAGGCTGCAAAATGAGAACTTTTTACGCGGCGGCCTCAGCCACCGCGTATATACATACTATAGTGCAGCTGTGTGCAGCAAGAGCTTTGTGCATTCTTCCTGTGTTAATTTGCCGGTAGGTCAGCAAATAACACAGTTTGTGTGGGCGTGTGTGATCCTGCACGTACGTACACAGCCAACCTTGCCTATCTTTTGCCAGCTATGTCCTGCTCTCGTTTGCGTAGCTGTCAAGTAGACAGTAAAAGCAGATTTGAATACAGTTAACTTTACGGCAAAATGACAAAACCTGTCGCAACACTGTTCCGTAGACTGTTCAATAGCGGAATGTTCAATAATGGAAACAAGATATTTTTAAGCATAGATGTCATGCAGTAGGGTCGCTTTTCCGCTGTAACAGAACAGCGTGAGCGGGTGACTAAACCGTCATCAGCAGCTGGCTTCACGCGCAATGTTCACCGTGTGAGTCGTTTAGGTGCTGTGAACTAGGCATTAATTGTTTGAACATTTACCAGGCTACGAGTATGGCTCCAAAACAAAGGCATCCTAGCTACATATGGTGTGTGAGTTTAATGTTGAAATGTAGTGAAACATAGTGAAATGTTTGTCGTGACATATATGTTGGCTTTGAAAAATTTTATGTGCCGCGTTTTATATTCGAAGAATATCCTCAGCACTGCAAGAACGTCACAACAAAATCTATCGAAAATAAGTGTAACTTTACTCGCAAAACGTGCTTGTTGCTTTGAAATTGTACGTTCACTGAGAAACTAGTTAAATGCCAAATAAATACTGCCAGACACTAGACTACCAATATCTACCAATATTTTTAACCAATCACCATTTGTGAGCCAGACATCACACAATAGAGACATAAAAGTTAAAAAATCAAGCCAGATATCAGATTGGCCAGCTTGTGAAGTACATGTAATGTTTTGACGCACAATTTTTTGCCACAAATAAGAAAAATGAAAAATAAAGGTTCGTTGTTCTTTTGATTTCAAAATAAGTGTCTAATTTTTTCACAATTTATCATTATTGCTGTGAGTACTTCACAGTTTACGCACAGTTTCACAGTTCAAACAGGCATTACTCCACAACCACTCAAGCAATTTGCACTAAATTTTGTGTGCATAAACTAGAGCATATGTGCTTTTACATTGTGTAAAGAATCTAAACAAAAAGTTTTTGAATTGTGACGAAATTATCGAATGTGAATAGTTTTTCAAAACGTCATTTTTCCGACTTTGCGACTTCACTGCTAACTGTATGCTGCATCAATTTTGCTGAAACTTAAACAAAAATATTTGCCTTGAGACATATTTTTAGAAAAAAAAACAATGACCTATCTTTCACGGAAAAAGTTTTATAGTCGCTCAAAATCGACTGCTTTCGCGACACTACCCCCTTAAAAGAATGTAGTTGTATCAAAATTACTACCTAATTGCATTGCAGCAATTTATTTTATTCAAAATGTCAAGTGTGCTTGCTTACAATTAAATATTGGTAAATAAGTTGTACGGTAATATTTGCAAATAATCAAGCAGTGGCCGTAGTGTGCTGAAATGAGGTAAGCTACATAGATTCCGTTAAAATCAAGACGTTAAAGCGCTATTTTATTTCTGTACAAGTAACGTTCAAAGAATCAAATCAAGGGCAACTGCATTCAAATAGTTTTTCACTCTTCATAAATTATATTAACTGGATGAGATTAACTAGATTATCTTCAAATAAAATCTTCAATATAAAACAAACGAAAGTTTATAAAACTTCGTCGAACGACTAACCGTATTATCTGCATTTGCTAGCAAGTTTTTCCTGTTGCGCTTTTTGATTTTGGCGTTATAACACTAAACTGTGCAAGAAATTTGTCTGTATGCATGTTTTACTTCAGCTCAAATGTGTATGTGCGTGGGTCACCTAGAATTACAGTGTTAAATTACACTGAAAGGCTAGTAGCTCAGTGGAACACAGCTATCTGCAGTGCACTGTTACGTTGATGAGATTTTCAGCTTCAAAAAAAAGTTAAGTAAGGGACGGAATCGAGCCATCTGTTCTCAGATTATTAATCCAAAACGCTGCCGTCTGAACCAACCGGTTCCTACAAGTTAATCTCAATAACTGAATGATTTTAGTGGAACAGTGGATCAGACCAATCAGACGCAAGCTTTCAGTAATAATAACTCAGCAAACATATTTATCACTAAACTTATTTCAACATAAATTCTGAAAATATACATTGATTAACGAAATGATTATCGATGAACCAAAATCTTAATATGGCTGTTAACGATGTCTATTGCTTGTAATCCCAGAGCACCAGTTGTCATGTTGACTTGGACGATCATTAGCAAGCTGAAATAGCACAGTTGCGAGTGCGTTAGATTGAAGATCTAAAGGTTCCTGGTTCGATCCCGGGGTTCGGCAACTTTTTTAGACTTAAGCTAAATTTGCAGTTTTTAATACGTTTTGTCTTTTGCCTTCTATTTATCTTCCCTTAAACTAGAAATAAATGTGGATCTTCAGGATTTCACTTTTCATTAGTCATTCAAAGCATGTCATGTTGGCCTTAGCCTATGAACGCGACGCTTTTTCCAAATTTGATCGCTACATTTTATTAATATCGTTTTATTTTTTTTAAAGATACCTGCAGACTAAAAATTGATTTACTAAACTCCTTAATCGAAAGACAGCAGCTCATAACTTTTGAATTAAAATGGTGTTATGATATACCTATCATTTTTTTCGTTTGAGAGACTTCTAGCAAGTTTTTACACAATTTGTTGTACGGGAAAAACACCTTCAATATTTTGCATACACAGTTTGCTGAAAGAAACACTACGCCAATGACATACATGCAAGGCAATCCTGTACGTATACAGTGCCATATGTTTTGCACTGTGCTAGCTTATGGAAATAAGCGTCTTCCAACCGTAGGGGGCAGGGACTAAAAAATAAAGCTAAAACATATCCCAAACAAGCTTAATTTTTATCTATCAGTAGAAAGCTCAAACTTTTCGCAGTATTAAAACGTTGCCCCCCATCTGGCTTTGAATTATTTAATTTTGCTACATGTTTCCCCCTTGGCTGCAAAGTTCATTTTGTCTAGAAACTGTCTGATTGGCTGTTGGCATTTAGCCACAGCCAATCAGCATCTAATATTAGATGACAAGAACTTTTGCAACTTCAGAAAAAACTGAACACAAATTCCAGGTAAAGATAGGGTATTATACAGGGATTATCAAATAGTTACATATTATTAACAATAAACAAAGTTAGTTTTAATTGGAAAAAACTTTAAAGATTTTAGTTCAATGTCTCTTTTGGATTTGTGGTTGACTTGAAGTATCTTTCTTGAAAGTTGAGTGGTGCAGTGGTCAGTGCCATTGCTTGATAAACCGTAAGAAGCAAGTTCAAATCTCATTCCTGCTGTTACCGAAACTATGTTATTCATTTTTTTAAGTCCGGTATAAATCTCTACGAAGGAATCCTACTCATTTTAGGAGTCTACTTGTTTTAAGTTAATTCTTAAATTTTTTAAATTTTAATAGCAAAGCAAACATTTTACAACATACACATTCAATTCTATAATGCGTTAATCTATGTAATCCTGTAATCCTGTTAGTATTAATTTATGAAAAGGCCCTAAAAAGTAAACCCAAATATCAAATCGCAAAGATCAGCTCAACAGTTAAATTATTGTACAGACAGACTGTTATAGCTGCTTCCATTTTCTCAGTTCAACAATATTTCGAGCTTATCTTATCAACCTATCTTAAACCTACAATATTGTTATAATTGTAGCATTCGTAACATTGTAACATTTTTTGCTAAACGACAATCTATTGCTACCCTTTATATTTTTTAGATATTTTATTCTAGTAAAAACATAAACTTTCCGAAAAAATACCTTTCAAATATGAACATATGTATTTAAATTTGAAATTGAATCAGATAGAACATCCGATTCATACATACATCCGTATGTCCGTTCTGCCGGCAATAATGACGTCACGACTAGTGTATAAGATCGGCATAATCGGCGTGATTATTTCATAATTATTGTTCCACCTAGAGGTGGAACATTTGTCATAGCTTTTTGCACTTGTAACGTTGAAGTTCAAAGATACGCAAAGTATACACTATGTTTTGTACATGAAACTAGCACCCCGTTCCTGCTGCTCCTTTTTCTTTTATAGGGGGGCCGTGTATCTAGGTTTTTAAAGAGGATAAAATAAAATAAACTTTTACACTTCAATTATATTGCTACCATTCATGACTCTGACCTAACGGCATATTTTGCTAAATATTTTTCCTGCTGCGCCACAGCGCAGCAGGGTTCTTTAGAATGAGGTCTTCGCAATGAAAGCGTGTAGTTGGGACTAAGTTGTGCGTGCGTTCGTGTATGTGTGGAGCAGTGTTATTGTGCGGCTGTACGTGAGCGTGAATGTGCGTGCGAAATGTGTCTTATTGTGTGTTGTGTGTTTCTATCGATGTTCAGCAGCTGGCTGTTTTCACTGTGTGGTTGTCTGTGGTGAATACTGAATATGTAACATACGTAAACTAAAGTTCATTTGCATAATAGAAGATTTGCAAGTCTGAGCCTGTATATACGAAATACAGTGGTGGTTGTTACAACACAAACCAATATCTTGTAAACTTTTGACTGAGAGACAAGTTCAAGTTGAATTTACAGTTTAACGGAGCCTTCATAAGTGAAATCATTGATCTTTTAAAGCGTTTTGTTCAACAAAATTATGCTTAGACATGTAATTGCTCATGGATACAATTTCAAATAACTGCCCACTGTTTCAAGAAAAATTGCCAACAAAACAGTGTCACGACAATTTATGATCATGAAATTATGAACTTTTCAGCCAGACATTGATCTAGCAAACAAAAAATGGTGCTCTGTCGAAACCAGTATCTAAGACTGATTTATGCTGTACAGTTACAAAACATGGTGCTCAGTCGAAACCAGTATCTATGACTGATTTATGCTGTACAGTTACAAAACATACTCTTACAACTGGAACTGTCAACTTGAGATTACATACAACTTCCCATCGGGAAGATCATTTGCTGCGCAGCAGTTTTTGTTTCACAAAGTGATATTATAAGTTTGATAATTTAGGCCCATTTTGCATTGGGCTTTGCTTGTTATATGAAATTTTTCCTTTTCATTGTTGTCTTCATACATGTTCCAGGCACCCCCCTTGCGCATATTCCGACCGCAACTTTCAAAACTTTTTGTTCGTCAGTGGTTAATTTGCATATTGGATTGACACTATGCAAATTATCTGCAATTGATTTCAAGCATTCGTTAGTTTGTGCGCGCATGAATCGGTGAATTGGATATGCGCATTGTCTACAGTCGTGCAAGTAGGTACCTAATGAGAAGGGGATTTCGATGTGTCCCCTGTGTCTGGGCTCCATATCTCTTGAGACTTTCGCTAACGTCTTGGCTATGAGTTTATGTTTAAGGTTTCTGCCGTAGCCTGTAGGTAATTTTGAGCCTCGGTTGGTCAAGCTCTTGATTTTCTAGCTTTCAACTGTGCTGATGATTTGTGTTTGTAATTCGTCTATATTTTGTTGTCAGGATTTTGCTCTCCGTTAAAAAAACTAAACGGACGGGCTGATTGAAATTTTTTTAAAAGTTTGAAACCTGCTCTTTTGCTTCTGCAAGTTACCCCCCGCAACATAAATTTAAATTTACAAACAGTGCAGATGTTGTTTTACTCATTTGCATATCGGTCACAGCATGAAAATTAGATGAGCGATGAAATTATTTTCAGTGCTTTGATGTCGATGTATAGCCGATGTCGGTCGATTGAATGAACACCAATAATAGAAAGTTCATTAGCTAAACGTGTCACAATTATTTAGGTAGAAACTCGATAATCGTCAAATGTTAAGCTTACAAGGCAGGAACGAGTTGATAAATTATCAAGGTGCAGTACCTGTCTTACTATAACGATAATGTATTATTATATAGAATAATTCACAGCCCGTTTCAATAAACTCACAGGCCCACAGGCACAAATTTGTGGGCCTGTGACCTGTGGCCACAGGTGCCTGTGAATCCCGTTTCAATAAACACAAAATGCTACCTGTCACAGGCCACAGGCACAGGTCAGTATTCCACAGGTGACGCACACAATGTAACTGCATGCTCGGCTTTCCAGCAAACGCACATAGAAAACAGGCTGCTGTTATATGCGCATTATATGAGTTTCGCTGTGCCTGTGGCCTGTGGCCTGTCGGCTGTGACCTGTGCCTGTGAGATATTGAAACAGAATTCACAGGCACAGGCTCACAGGCTCACAAATTTTTGTGGACCTGTGAGGTTATTGAAACGGGCTGCTGGAGTGAATTTCGTCATTGGAGTTTCTTAACGTTTTCTGTACTAGTCCTTTGTCTATATTGGCATATGAACTTTTATTAGAGTTTGATAACAACAAAAATTATCAGTTTCGGTTCTTTTTGACACATCTCTGGGATGGAACTTTGCTCCTTTTAGGAGCAGCTTGTTTTGTAATTTTGCCAGCTGAACGGGCATACTGCTGTAAGTACGTATGAATCGACCCGAAATACCAAATCCTACTTGAATTTTACATGCACAACGTGTTGAACATAAACAGGTGAGTTCTGTGAAAAAACATTTGTTGAACAACATTGAAACAATCAACTAATGTCTAGTCAGTGACGTAAAAGCTGTTGTCATCACTGAGAAAAGTTTATCAAAGGAAATAGATTTTACTTTTTAAAAACAACATCATTCCTTGACAATGTGTCTAATCATTAATCAGAATCATTTTTCTTAGTCTTAATTTGTTGTATTCAATGAAATAGGAAACATGTCAGTGTTGCAATTTGAATTCTTTCGTTTCGAAAAACAGAACATTGTCATAATGATGAAATAAAACATTGTCATAATGATGAAATTAACTTTTCAGTGAAACAAGTAGGCCCCAAAAGGGGCAAGGTTCCTTCGCTGAGTAAGAGATACCGCACTTGGCCAAGTGGATCTTCAAAGTTCAAACACATAGCAGTATGCTGCAACGTATCCTTTGATTTTGTTTTGACAAAATTTTCGCAAAGTACCGAACATCTAGGGGGTTCCGCCCGGGTATGGCTAACGGCTAGTTATGAATAAGACAAAGTTTAATGGCTCAGATAATTGGTCACGTGAGCAGCAGAGTCATAAGTGAGCAGTCAAATGAAAGCGTGACATCTGTACAGCCAATCAGTGAAATTTCAAGTATGTTATGTGACGTTATCTGAAGCCAGTTGGCATATTGTACGTACCCCTCATCTTTCAGCGGAACCCTTCTAATAAATGGGTCTGATTTGTTAATTTGAAAGGCTTGGATGTAATTTCCTGGTAAGTTTTTAAACAAAAAATTTGTACTATAGCAATCAGTGACTTCTGGAGATTCCGTACATATTTTTACATTTGAAATTTATTAAGTTTGTGCTGAGAAAATTTGGAAAAACTGAAAGGGGTGCGAAATCTGGGGGGTCCGCCAATTATGAATAACCGACAAAACAAAGAGCCTAGTCATGGCTAAGGCGTACCAATTATGACTAATATCAAGAGTACATAAAGTTTGCGTACTCTTAGCGGTGCAATTCCAAATTAAGTATTCCTTAGTGTAGATGTCTCTGTCTTCTGTCTGTTTTGTCCGCATTGTCACACATCAGTGTATACAGGTCCTTAAATTCTCTCTTGGTCATTTATGGACGTACCTACTAATCTCACTATTGTTCATTTTTTTCAACTATTTTTTCATACTGTAGTTTTTTATCCATAATGTGAAAGCAGTTAAAAAAAGTCAAATAATGGAACAGAACGGAACTATTTTAGATGAAACAAAGTTTGCGATAGGTACATACTAGGTAAACTTTAAGTAAACTAGGTAAACTTGCTTGCTAGCAAAAAAGTCTGGTATCCAGTGTTAAAAGTTTTTTATTAACCTCGATACTTTATCACTGCGAACCCAAGGCAGGTTTTCATTAGGTTGTAATAAGAACAGGTACGAAGCAGAAATACGAACTAAGACCAAAAATTAAATACAGCTTTATCAAGCAATACCTAGCTTATTTTGAGTATCTGAATTCATATTGGCGTAGTAGGAACGCCCATTTTGTCTGTTATAGGAATTTGCTTGCTATTTCTTATTTGTGCCTATGAGAACGGGGGCAAAAGGCAGCGGTTTGAGTATCCTCAAGCTTTCATAGGTAGTAACTACATATATATGTAAGTTGTCAAAAATTAACTTTTCTATGATTGAGTAATGACCTGGTAGCTTGTATTTTTTACAAACTTTGCTTGCCCTTTATAAGGTTACCCTTGTAAGATACAGCTGATACTTGCTGGATCTGTACAAAATCAAGTAAGTAGAAAATTACGTAAACAGGTATAAGATTTTTGAATTAATGCGGAAAACAATTTTGTGGAAAACTGATGATGTTGGCTCATATGTAGATAGTCTCGCTACACAACGCTCAAAAAATCTGTGAAAACGATCTTTTTCGCTGTTACGGTTCGCTAGTACCATGCATCAAACTGAACGCTGATTCACAAAACACATGTGTAAATTTAACATTCCGGTGTTAATTAACACTCCGGTTTAGCAATAAGAACTAGGATATTAAAGTACATATTGAAGTACTAGGATATTTTACGTACATACTCTTGGTGATAATGTCGTTTTCATATGTTATACAGATCAGTGATGTTGCTAACTGTTTGTATATATATTATGGACTTCGGACGGGAATGACTACCAATTTAGCTACATCATCTCTACATCCATACTTCAGCAATATTGCTTAAATTGCATATAGTTTTGGGGTAAGGATTCGTTCTAAAACCCCAGAAACACCCTTTAAATTATTACCATGCCTAAAATAAAGTAGATTTCAAGAAAGTCGTATCAGCGCCTCCGGGGCTCAGGATTATCAGCAAAACATTGGGCTTGCCAGCTAAAAGATTTGAGAGCTCAGTTCAATTGCCAACTGTACGTATTTGCCAAAATTGTAAAATTAACTTACCTACATAAGTTCCGATTGTGCTTAAATATATTCAAAAAACGGTAAAAAAACACCAGTGTCGTCTCTACATATTTGTGAGGAAGTTTGGAGTAATTTTGATGCCCTCATTTTCCAAAAATGTGTGATACCTATGATGCGTTAATATATGATAGTAATTATATGAGTCATGTGACTGTATCAACTGCATCAGCCGCACCAAACCAGATTTGCTCACATTTTTAATTTGTTCATCTCTTGGTAACTTTATGTAGCAGCAGTTTAGCATTAATAGTTCGTTAATTGTAATCAATATAATATATAAGCATTAATATGGTATGTATTAACGATGCGTTTTTGCCATTAGCCATAATTAGGCGGAGTTAGCCATAACTAGGATGCCAAGTATTCATAACTGGCCGAACCCTTCCTATTGAAAATTGGGATGTATTCATAACCGGGCGGAACCCCCTACTGAAAGCGCATCAGACTCGATCAATTCGCAACCACAGATGCGCATAGGGGGGTACGAGGGAGTCAGTAGGAACCCCTGAAGGGGGTCAGCAGTCAGCAACCCCCCTCAGACACCAGGCACCCCCCTGAAACCCCCACCCCCCCATGATTGCCGAAAAAGTGTGCCAAAAACGAGTACCAAATCCAAAAATCACAAAAAAATTCAGCCGCAGCCAAAAAAGTGCCCCAAAAATAAGTACTAATCGAAAAAGTGTAAAACATTTCCGGCTTTCACCGGAAATCTAACCAAAACCTGGACCACCCCCCTCGGGTACCCCCCCTCACCGATTGCTCCCGTGCATCTCTGTTCGCAACTCAAACAAGTTGACCTAATAAAAATACTCTCAAGTAAAAAAAAACTTTATGGGAATCGACCTAGCTCACAAACTGTTCCAGCCTAGAACAGCGCCTTAGACCACTCGGCTACGCTGTCTTACAACCAAGGGAACTTACTGAGAACATGTTTCTTTAGACGCCGAACTAAGCTAACAATTTCTTTTCTTTCATTACTTAAATTAATTTAATTACAATAGGTATATAATTAATCATTTAATGTTAAATTTAGATCCACAATTTTATTATTTATTATTATTCTAAGTGTTTCAATTTGTTTCAACAGACAGGAATGACTGAGTCTAGACAGTCATGTGATCAGCACGTGCGCATTGTCTGTTGAATTACGATTTTAGAAAAATTTAAAAATCATAAAACGTACACAAAAGCACATTTTAGTGCATAAATAAAGTTATATTGACCATTGTTAACAGCAAAATTGCAAAAATTTGTGTTTTGCAAAAAAAAGGGCAAAGACTACCCAAGCTGACTTTACACGTTAATCATATGCGCTGACCAACATGCAGAGCTGTGTTTAACAGTGTGCAGAGTTGGTTTCAAAACAATAGTTCCTTCTCTAGAAGGAACAAAAATTCGGAAAAATAAACTGAATTTTATACTATTAAGTGTATTTAAAATCATTTTTACATATAACAATTTTGAAACAAACATTTTTGCAAAGGTTAGAGTAATCGTACCCAATTAACCAGGCATCCAGGGAAGAGTCCAACTATGTGTATGGGGTTGGTTACCCAAGAACAGCATAGATTGAATTATGTATGTAATGTGTGAATTTTGTACAAGTAAGCAGTTTTATTTTAAATACACAAAAAACATATCCCCATTACTGACACCGACTTTTCTTGTCAGGGTGTTAGCTGTTTTAGAGACAACATAAGAGCCTGAGTTTTCTCACAATCATCAGGAGCACAAATTTCTATATCCGACTCTCCTGTTGCCTTCGGAATTTGTATTCCGAAGGCAACATGTATAGTTATATAGTCAACTACATATTATTTGTGCCCATTATTTGTTTCACACAATTTTTCTTCAAAATTAGAGTCCTGATCTGGTATTCCATAGTTGATTTATGTTCCTTTTTTGTGAAACAAAGGTAGTTTTGGGCCCAAACATGTTTGGTAATGATTTTGTCGTTAGAACCTTTTGAATGTTGATAAACCAGCTGTTTCTTTTTTGTGTAGCCTACAGATAACCTAACTAATGTAAGCTACACTACCTAATGTAACCTACAGCTAACTTATACAGTACCTAATACACTATAGATGCATACGTACTGTGCTATACTCTACATACATAAACTACCTTACATAGTCTCTTACCGTTCCTACCGTAATATAGCCTCCAACCCTATACAGTCTTATTACCCTATACATTGCCCCTTGCTTTTCCATATATGCGTGCGGGCATTCTGACGTGCTTTGTTGCCTGCAGGCCTGGGCCGGTTTTTCCAGACCAGCTGAGCTGGTTTTTTCATACAGGCTAGCTGAACCACTTTTCATAAGTGGCGTGACATTCCTTAAGCTTCAGTCAAATTGTTGATAAATAAAAACACAGCAACATTTTACAAACAACCTCACCATGCAGATCCATCCAACACAATTACCGACTTCACACTCAGTTAGTGTACAAAAAATGATCAAATAAATAAATAAACCGGTACACTCTTATATGATAATTAACTAAACGTTTCAAGCTTTAATTTTGCTTCAGTTTGCTTCTTTTGATTTTTCTGCTTGCAAAATAACTGAATAAGTACTTTTTAAGGCGGCTCCTCATCTTGTATGTTTTGTTTTGTAAGTTTTTTGCATACGTATATTTTTTTGTAATTTTCGATAATTTTCAGTATAATATTGTTGTCTAATCATCAGTTTTGTTCTTGTTCTATCAACTTAAGAGCATGTCGGCCTTATAAATTTGATATAGTTTGATATGTCGGTGTTTGCTTTTCTTATGTTGTTTTCAGGTCCAATCCTTATGATTTCAATTTTTGTTTTCATCAAGGTAAGTCGCAAGTTGTACTGGATTCAAAACTTGCAGCCACTTTTTGTTTTTGGTTAGTAAATTCTCGCTGAGTACGCTATGCCTCAGCTGACTTTTTGCTTTATCATTTGGTTATAGTTCACTGCTAGTCGTTGCCGTTCCATTTTTTTGATTGTCGTATTTTTTAGTCTAATTTTTTTTATTGTTGAGGTGTGCGTAGTCTCAGTCAGTTTTTCACTTTTTTGGGTAGATGTCGCGTGTAAGCGTGTACGAGCACGAGATTTTACCCCCCCCCACCCCTAGGCGCTATTTGCGCTATTTGCGCTATTATAGTTTCCAGCTCAAAAACGCCACCCCCACCCATAGGCGCTATTTGCGCTATTTGCGCTATTATAGTTTCCAGCTCAAAAACGCCCCCCCACCCCCCCCCGCTATCGAAATGCTATAAGCCCTATATGCGCTTACAGCGCATATAGCACCTAAAATAGCGCTTCGGAAAATAGCGCCTTTTTGGCAAATTATAGCACATTTCAAAATCCGAAAAATATCAAAGTGCTATAATAGCACAGCGCTATAATAGCGCTTGGCAGGTGCTATTTTTTCCCGGTGGCGCTATTTTTACTTAGATAAAATTTTTATTTTATTCGATAGCGCTTATAGCACCTGAAGGTGCTATTTGCGCTATTTAGGCGCTATTTTGTGCTATCGGCTATTTTAATGAAAACTTTTGTACTTTTTAGTACGTATAAGATCTCTCAATTAAAATTAAGAAGCTTAAAATTCTTTTAAACTTTTTGTTTGTGTTTTCATGGACGATATTAAAAAATAGCGCATATAGCAGAACGATTGCGAATCAAAGTGCTATAAGCGCTATTTTTTTCATAGGCTTAAAAAATAGCGCTTATAGCACCTGAGGGTGCTATTTGCGCTATTTAGGCGCTATTTTGTGCTATCGGCTACTCAATTAAAAACTTTTGTACTTTTTAGTACGTATAAGATGTCTCAATTAAAATTAAGAAGTTAAAACTTCTTTTAAACTTTTACTTTGTGTTTTGATAGACGATATTAAAAAATAGCGCATATAGCAAAACGATAGCGCATCAAAGTGCTATAAGCGCTATTTTTTCATAGGCTTAAAAATAGCGCTTATAGCACCTGAGGGTGCTATTTGCGCAATTTAGGCACTATTTTGTGCTATTGGCTAATTTATTGAGTAGGCTAATTTATTGAGTATAACTTACTTGTTAAGCAGGAAAAGAACGAGAAATAGTTTGCAGCACTAATGAGTTAATAATCACAATAATATAATAATAATCAAGTCCAAGCAGCGTCCAAGCGCCTAAATAGCGCAAATAGCACCATCTGGTGCAATAAGCGCTATTTTTTAAGCCTACGAAAAAAATAGCGCTCATAGCACTTGGATGCGCTATCGTTTTGCTATATGCGCTATTTTTTTATATCGTCGACTAGGACACAAACAAAAATTTAAAAATTATTTTAAAATTATTCTAATTTATTGAGGGACCGTATACTTACTAAAAAAACAAAAATAGACCTTAAATTAGTCAATAGCACAAAATAGCGCCTAAATAGCGCAAATAAGCACCCTCAGGTGCTATAAGCGCTATTTTTTAAGCCTATGAAAAAAATAGCGCTTATAGCACTTTGATGCGCTATCGTTGTGCTATATGCGCTATTTACGCATTATTTTTTATATCGTCGACTAGAAAACAAACAAAATTTTAAAAATAATTTTAAAATTATTCGAATTTATTGAGGGACCGTATACTTACTAAAAATACAAAACTTTTCAGTAAGTTAGCCAATAGCACAAAAAGCGCCTAAATAGCGCAAATAGCACCCTCAGGTACTATAAGCGCTATCCAAGATCAGCATCACTATTTAAAGGGAAATTAACACAAACACCAATAGGCCAGCGTAGCTCAGTTGGTAGAGCGTTAAACTAGCAATCTAGCAATGGGTGCTTCAAATCCCCCCTGGCCATTTTTCTGTAGAAGTTTCATCCATATCCAAAAAAATAGCACATATAGCACCGTCGATAGCGCATATAGCGCAAATAGCGCATATAGCAAATTCCATAGCGCTTATATAGCGCATATAGCGCATAAAAAAAGCGCTGTAGCACAAAAAGTGCTATTTCGATTTCGCTTACACGCGTTCGTTACCCTTTTTTAAGTTTGCTTATTTTGGGTTGCTGACATTGAGGTTGTATTTAACTGTGACTATCGTTGTTTAATCCATATATTTTCATATGTTTTTATCTTCTCATAATTTTGTCTTGTTACTGTGCTTGTTGATGAGTTGTTTCTTATATTTTGCCCAATATTGTCTCGTTGCACCTGGTTCCCAAATGGCATACATCTTGCAGATAATGGATTTACTTTTTTATTTACTTTCTTACCGTATAACGAGATACCGCTGCACAACAGGTTTTAAATGACCTCTGGTCAATTTACTTGAAAAAGAATGCTTAGCGCGTACTGAAGATTTTGCCGCAGATTGGCTTGTTCTAAAAATTTTTCAAGTATTTACTTAATCGCAGTGTTGTTGAATAGTCATAACTTACAAAATATTATGTTTGTTTGTAGAATTGTGAAATTGGCTCCTAGTTTCAATAACTTTTCTTAAATTGCTCCAAGGTTTTTTCATTTATGCAAACCTATTCAGTATTCACTATTATCAAGAGTACATAATAGGGGAAGAAACTTACTTTACTTTAAGAAAAAAATTACTTTACCCCCCCTCAGTTCAGCACATCGACGAAAATCCTGGTCAGTGTCTTGAAATGAGGGGGTACCCCCCTCAACTGAAGACGGGGTACTGAACTGAGGGGGGTACCCCTCCTTTCAGTTCAGTACGGGGTATCCAACTGAGGGGCACCCCCTTCCGTTGAGTACGGGGTCGTTAGTTGAGGGGGAGGTTCCCCCCCCCCCCCAAACCGGACATAAATGGACGATTTAGCGGGATGCAATGAACGCGCACCGCAAGGCAGAAAAGAGAGTGCAATACTCTTCCTCTTGATAGGACCTATTCAAATTATCGGACTAAACAATGAAACTATTTAGACAAGTTGTGGCCTACAAATATTACTTCGAAATGTGAATTGTGGTGGTACATAGTACCAAAATAGCAGTTTTTCTCATGACATTATTTTCAACGCTTAGAACAATCGGTGAACTAGAAATCAAATGGACGGTGACTTTGAGAACAAGCCCCAAGACTGCCCTTACTCTAGAATCAGTCGGCGTATTTACCGCAAAGTCCATAAGACCTGGGAACACCTGGGAATAATAGTTTATATATCTGTCTAAAACAAAAATTTCGATTAGGCTATATATACCACCTACACAGCTCAATCTAATATCAACTAACTAACATACACGTCACGAGTGTGTCGGGATTTTAAAATTTACAATTCCAGTTTCTGAATAGCAGAACTGTCAGTTTGAAGTCCAAGCAGCCATTCTGTCAGTTCGGCCCCCTCCATGTCGTAAGACGCCTGTTGAACACGTTAGTAGCCGGCCGTGGGCAAAATATAAAATAATTTGAACAAACTGTGAGCTTTGTTGTGCACCAAAAATGAAGCGCACGATACCAAAATATCGTTCACCACTATAAAACCAGTGGCAGTAATCGGACTGTAAACTCCGGAAATTGGTGTCAAAGCCACAGAGGCGACTCTGGTGACAATGAATGACGATGTTTCTTCACTTTTTTCTAAAATACACATTTCTGGCGTCACTGAAGCAGCGCCTATGGATGTGACATCGGTCAAATCGGTTTCCATGCACGTTGGGGCCATAATTAGTTGGTGCTCGGCCGTCAAAGTCACTGATTTGCCCGTTTCTGTGGTTATTTTGATCGCTTCAACGGATCGGTTATTATTTGCATGTAAATGAAACGTTATTGGTGACCAGTGGAGTGCCCCGGTTTCTTCTACGGACAAAACTTTTTCACCCGTGGCTACATCTTTCACCTTGGAAACTTTTCCTGACTGAGCTGAACAGAATCTTCACCATAAAGGCATGGCATGTTCCCGCCGGCTCCACCTGGGAGGATCGGCACCATACCTAAAAGGCAAAATTCGGAATAAACTTGCTTGCAATTGCCTATCATCATCA
>JASANF010000121.1:0-31618 GCA_030248245.1 Trissonchulus sp. WLG1_4
CGAGGCTCTGTTCATCTGCGGCTCTGGCGGCGTCAGAATACAATTGTTCTCAGTGTCGCTGCCTAAGTGGAGTTGTCACCGACATTCAGGGGACAAAGCTGGTTTTAAAGTCAACCTGAAAAATATTGAATTGAATAGAGGCTAGTTCCTGCGGTGAGCGTCAAGCGACTACTCCTTCTTCTTCGCTGTGTTAGGTAGGCTGGAGGTACGCACGCCAAGGTAGGAAATAAACGTGAACGAAATCCTAGACGTCCAGGGCCCTGAAGTCTACTTGACTTCCAATAAAGGATATGTTCCCCGCGCATATTATGTCAATAATAAAATTTTACAGTTTCTCGTGATTTAATTAAGTTTAATGACCACTCAGATTGCAGTTTTTATGGCCAACTTCCAGGAAAATGATAGCCTTTGTGGCTTAGGTGTAGCTTAATATTTTTTACCTATTCATTTTAATCAGAGATTTTACGACTAGGAAAACTATTAGTAAAATTTTGTAGGTTTTTACTTAGCAATTGTTTGACAACAGCTTATTCACTTTTATACCTATTCTTACACATTCACACAAATGCTGTTTTAAAACTCCGTGTAATGCATCAATATCCAAAGTCGGACAAAAAGTATATGCGCCACTTACTTATTTTAGTGGCATGACTTCTGCGACTACTTGCTATGTACTCTTGATAGTCAAAATATCTTCTTTTCGTAACGAAATCACATGTTTAGTCTTCTCCAGTGGTGCAACATTTTATATTTTGTCAGACTTTCACTTTAGGTACTGTCATTTGACAAGTGACTACAGCCTATTTCACACTATTGTCTGACAGAAAAGGTAGCGCCACTTCTTTATTTTGGTGGCATGACTTCTTTTACTTTTACTTTTACTTTTACTTTTTGTACTCTTGATCGCCAAAATCTATTCTTTTCGTGACGATATCACATGTTTCGATTTCTGGAGTGGTGCATTTATTTTTTGTCTGGCTTTAGTGGGATATTCAAAGGGATATTCCCCACGGGGACCCATGGGGAACGAAGGGAATTTCGCTGGGGACGCTTGCAGACGCGTGTGGATCTCTTTGGGGATCCCACATGGGGGATGCCCCTGGGGAAAGCCGTGCACACGCGGGAAATTTACGCTGGTATTTGCATGTTGACTTTAAATCAATCGGCAAAGCAAAGCAAAAGTTTATTTCCAAGATATTAGGCAACAAAGAAAAATAAATTTTACATAACACAAATCTACAAAACAAAAAGTATATATGCGGCCAAAGCAACAAAAAATGAATAACTAATACATGCCTGTAAAAAGAATAAATCAGAAGGCGGTACGCATAAAAAAGAAAAACAAAGCAAACAACCACAATAAACCTGGAAATAAGACAACTGGGGAGCTAATCATTAGGTCGCCTAACCCCCTCCAAATAATTTGAGAAATCATAATTTTCTAACAATGAGCAAGATTGTTTGAATATTTAGTGCAGTGACTATGTGTTTAGGCAAATCATTCCGAATTTTTGAAGCTTTATAGGGAAAAAATTTTTTCATATAGGGAAAAAAGTTTTTCAAAGTTTCGCTAATTAGTATGTCAGTCCTAAGCCTTCTTCATTTGGCATCATCTGCATATCCTGATAAATTTGAGTTGACTACCGTTGGCAAATCATTGACATAAATAAGAAACAAATGCGGTCCTAAGACTGTCCCCTGTGGAACACCACTTTCGACTTGAACAAGAGGCGTGCACATATGTATACAAACTGGATACAAACTAATCATCACCGTGCACATATGTATACAAACTGGAAACCATCACTCAAAAACAATCTTATTTAGGTCCAAAGTCTGCGCCGCAGACTTTGCGATATATATCGCAGACTCTGCGATATATCGTATCTTGAAAACTTATAAATTAACTTGAGATGTGAAATTGTATCAAAAGCTTTGACAAAGTCCAAATAGGATGCGTTTATAACTTTTTGTTTTGACTTTGCCCGACTCCATGGCGAAAACGACTCGAGAACATTTGTTAAAGCAGATTTTTTAATGAAACCGTGTTGCGCAGAACTAAACAGTTTATGACTATTTAAAAAAGTATAAATTTGCTTTTTGATCAATGCTTCTACAATTTTACAGCATAAAACGGTTGTTAACCTAGTTGGGCGGTCATCTTGTGGATCTGAACTATCACCCTTTTTATAAATTGGGACAACTTTTGCAATTTTCCATTGAGCAGGCAGAACACCTTGTGAGAAAGATTTACTGAAGAGATGACAGAGAGGGAAAATAGTTAGCTTTGTTGTACGTGGTATCCTTACGTTATGGCAGCGAGTAGTTTTGTTGCTGCAGTTGTACAATTGACTTTGTTGACTTTCTTAACCCCCGCAAAAGGCTCAGTATATTCGATTGGTTATGCATATATGTACAGTTGATTTCGATTAAATTCCAAGTAATTCGATTGCGAGATCTGCTCTATTGGCTATAAACCAACGCAGGTTTAAGGACATACTATATACATAGATCGGGGAGGTACTTGCTTTTCTAAAGTTTGACAAAAAATAGTTGCACCAGGTGAGAAAATGAACCATGTGATTTCGTTACGAAAAGAATAGATTTTGACTATCAAGAGTACAGCAAGTACTCGCTAAACTAAGTAAGTGGCGCAACTATTTTTCCTGTTGGGCCACAGCCCAACAGGTCTTTAATTTTGATTCTGGTATCTTTAACACTGTTCTAGCGTTAAAGTGTTTATGTGCGGAGTGTGTTTTACACATCTTCTATCTTAGATGTGCATCTGTCACACTAAAATGCCTTGTAGTTTCACTGTGTTGTTGAGATCGGGGCTATTGTTGAGAAGTAATTCGAAATGCAAAAGACTGCCAAAAAGTAATCAATTTAGAATCGAACCTATGACCTCATGGTTGAGAATCTATGAAACTAACCACTCGACCACATAGATCACAGAGTCCCGAGACTTCACTAAAAGTACATTAGGATATTATTAATAGGATATAAAATATCGTAAGCAAATTGATAACAGTAAATATAATAATCAAGTTCCTAAAACAGTTATATAACACGGCACATAAATCCTTATTTGCAAAATCGTAAAATTTAGGACTTAGGACAGGAAAATTTTGTGAAAGGTTGGCCCAGGTTCACAGCGTTAAAATTCTCGTACCTAAAATATTCAACGACAACTAAACGATCTTGCTCAGAGTACTAGCGCATTGGTTTCTTAACCAAAAGTTTGCTGGATCGAGCCCAGCCGGAGACAACTTTTTTTTACATTTTACACAATATTCGCAAAGTCGATTTGCTGTTAACTAATTGCAGCAATAACTTATTTTACGTCTTGATCCCGTATCTATTGTGCACTTTGTACAAACTTTGTTAAAATAGCTAAATAAACTGTTTTGTGTGGAAGATAAATCAAGTAAGTAAAATAATGCTGTAGCTGGCCCAACAGGTTTACGATGGCCAATGTGCTTAAAAATAAATGCTTGATGCTTACTGAATGCTTTTGCCGCAGATTGGGCTTGTTTGTCAGACTTTAGTGTTAACTAGAAAATTGACTTACCCTAAACTAAACAGGAGACAGAGGAAACTAATATTATATCCAAGTTATACGCGCCACTAGGGGTCTTGCCAAATTTTGATGTCACAAAAAAACCGGTCAAAACTTAAACCGTACAGCATTGGGTGCTTGTCATACTTCTTTGCCAGTATCATATTAATGGCGTAGCAAAAGTCAATTTCAATGCTAATTTTTGCCCAGGCTAGATTCTTAAAAGATATTTAATCAGGTAGCAAGCGTAATAAATTTTCTCATTTCGAAACAGAATTGTGCTAATTTTCTTTGACCGAACCTTAATTTTTCACTCTACTGACATTCTCTGCCGAGGTTGTGGTCATATACACTTGCTCTGTTAAATCTTATATTTTTTCAATTAATGTGCTTATACCTTTATTCTGTGAGTGTCTAGTGACTAAGGTGAGTTCGCAAAATAAGCGTAGGGTCGGCACTGACTAGTGACTACGGGGTGAACCATTTACAGTAAATTTTAGAGGCGATTCATCTCAGTGGGAATACAAATCAGGTCTGAAACTCGGAACTCAGAACACTTTCAGTTTGAGGTATATACACTGCTACAAGGCCCAGAAAACGGGAGTAATCGGCGAAAAGAATCCCTTACGCCTGTGGGGGACCGCTTGGTACGTGGTGTTCGGTTTGTCGTATGTCTGCCATTTTTTTGTTTTCAACGCATTTTTCGCCACTTTTCCGGCTAATGGCTGTGTGGCTAATTAAGCTAGATAGATATTTGGGCAAAGGCTGCCCCACACAAACCTCAACTGTGTGTGACGGTCAAGTTATGGTTTGATAAAAAATTAGTCAACATGAAGTGAACCGTACTTATGTAAAACGCTTTTTAATCAATGTTAACGGCTTCAGACAGTGACGTTTTTGTTTACGTAAGTCACACCTTATTCATTTTGCAAAAGGTTTCTAGTTTCCACTTGTTAGATACCTACCATTCTGACCAAAGTAGGTGTTCATCATTCAAGCTGCTTGTTTGTCAGAAGCTTTTATCTCGACATGCACTCCTCGCTGCGACTTAGTAAGTAGTTATAACTGATGCAAAATGCATGTAAATGAAATTAGCATTGACAAGTGATACAATTAGCTAAATCGGGTGATTCAATAAAAATCTGACCACATTTTTCTTGAGTTAACAGTTAGTTCTTTTCCTCGTTTGAGCGATTTGCAAACATTCTCGTGTTACCCTGTGCCGAAAGAAATGTGACCATTAAAGAGGTGCAGCCGATTTGATTCCCTGACCACAGATACGATTTTTTTTATTGTCTGGATCATTTCAGGACAAATAAATTCTCAAAAGGGAAAATTCGATAGCTCATTCGTGGTGCTGCAGATTGTATGCAATTGTATCGTTATGCAATTATTATTACCTGTACTTTTTGAATATTTTCGCTGATATTGTTAGCTGTATCGTTTATTGATGTGAGCTACATGTTATCAAGAGTATAACATACTAGGAAGAGCATGGCATTCTTGACCCCTTTATGTACGGTTTTTAGAGGGGCACATTTCTCAGTGCCAGACAATAATGGAGACCCTCAGATAACACACTCCCCCCTCAGGCCAGCATATTGGTGGAAAAACGTCATTAACTTCTTAGCTGAAGGGGGGGTAACACCCTTCTCTCGGATCTATGCAACGTGCGAGTGTGCGTGTGCTTTTTCAAAAATGATCACATTGCTGTATGCTCACATGTTTAATCTCTTATATCATACTTGTTTTGAAACAAGCACGTTTTGCGAGTAGGGTTCAATTAATTTTGATAGATTTCGTTGTGACACGCTTGTACTGCCGGTAGATCGACCACTCTCAGCGTCTCATTTTCTAACCAACAATGTTAGCACTAATGATTACAAACAAATTCAAATTTCGAGTCAAAAAATCATGTCGCATTAGTTTAGTTTAATGTTGATTAGTGCGCACTCAACAACCATCCGTAACTGGCACGTGAAGCCAACTCGTGCGCTGCGCCTACTGGTTCATGTACTTGGCCCTTTCTTTACATAATAGCGCGTATAAATTACTGAGTGCACGCTAAATTGTGCTCTATAACCTATCATTTATACTATGTTTTTATTTTTGCAGGGCGTGGTTCGAAAGATATGAAACTGGTTTCAAGTCAGGTAAAGCTGCGGTTTGATTAATAATTTAATTAATAGTTTAATAATTGATTTTTAAAATAAACTTTAAAATTATTTTCTTCCTATTAAACTAGTGTTCGAGAAGTTTGAACAAACGAGAGCGTACTGCAACCACGTGGAGAGAATAAATTGGGGTGGCACGTAACTGTGCATTGACGTCGCTGGACGTGTTTGCATATCATTTGGTGATACATCAGTAACGTTTTTAACGGTTTTGAAGAGGTTAAAGTTAAAGGTGTGGGATTTATTTTTCATGACAATATTACAAATCGCATTAAATGTAGTAAATTGAAAATGCAGTAACTACAATAGGATGAATACCTGCTAAAATTGAAATTAAAATAAAACTGTCATATGTCTATACCCGTAGACATGAATTAGTGGGATTTCTGATGTGATTTTTGATGTGCTATGGGATAATGTGACACTTCGTTTGAAAGCGCATGTTTTAGCTTAATAAAAATGACATCACAATTTGTCAAAAAGCGATCAAAACGATTAAGTTTTTTAATAGCGCAGTTTGTTTGTTCAACAAAAATAAAGCTTGTACGATATGCCGTTCCAACATTATCATCGTAAATATTTGTACTTGCAGTCTGTGGCTAACATAGGGTTAGCCTGTTTCACACGATGGGGAAAACGCGTGGGGTGCCCCTTGGGGCACCCCATGGGGTGCCACTTGGTGCCACATGATGCCCCTCGTGGTGCCCCGAGAGGCACCATGTGGCATCGTGTGACACCCCATGGGGTGCCCCGAGGGGCACCCCTTGGGGTGTCACATGGGGTGCCCCACGTGGGGATTCCCCACGTTTTTCCCCATCGTGTGAAACAGGCTTAAGCAGATTCCTAAATGTAAGATAGTGGGCTAAAAGTTTTTTCTGATTGGCATTTTTCATGTTTCTGTTTTTAGGAGGAATATGACGGAATTCTTGCAAGTGCTGGAGATAAACTGATTGTTGTGGACTTTTTTGCAACGTGGTGTGGCCCCTGTAGAATGGTTGGTCCGAAAATAGACGTGAGTAAGATTAAGATGTTTTGAGTGATATAATGGCTTTGCTAATTTTCAAATTAAGCAGTGTGAAAATTTATCATGATGGCTTGGTACATACCCAATCGAATGGTGGTCCATTTTTAGAAGCATGTACGCAAAATCAAGTGTACCATTCATTAACTTGTAAGCGTTTTTGTAAGTAGCAGCTCATTAATAAGTGCTATTAGTTTTTTTCATTTCATTAAATGTTATTAATAAATTAATTAATAAGATCCATTAATTGCACTAAATCCAGTTTTTTGTCCAGTTTAGGAGGTGGTTTTACCATAGAGGCTTCAATCCACTAAGGCACTAACATTTGTTTGTTCCAGAAAATGGCTGACGAATTCAAAAACGTAATCTTTTTCAAAATCGATGTTGATGAAGCTGGATGTGTGAGTTTATCCTGTCTTGCTATACATAGTCTGGATTGTCTGATCGGAGGAATGAATTACAAAAGAAAACCATGTATATATATTTTAGTTACCGTTTTTTAATAATCAATACTCTATGCATTTTACTATTCATTTAAATTATTTATACGATTGGTGGTTTTCCGTCAATAGTCCTCAAATAGGTAGTTTGATATTGTTTCAGAGCGACATTGTTGAGGAGTGCGATATCAATGTGATGCCTACGTTTATTTTGATCAAAGAAAGAAAACCCGTGGTAAGAATTAAGTTCATAAAACCAATATGTGTTACATAGAGAACATATAATCTATGGACAAAATTTTTTACTTCATGCCCTTAATTAAAACGTGAAAAGTAGGTGTGTGAACCGGACCTTAGGCAGAAATATGAAATTTTGAAGCAATAAAAACTAAAAACTGGAAATAAAGAGCCAGCGGCAGAATTGAGATGACATTGCGATTATCTATTTAATAATAAACGCATATTTTCTTTTTCTAATACCTAATTTGCGAAATTCTAATACTAATTTTCCATGTAGTTATTTCTATAAAAAGACCTTATATCTTGTTTGTTTTTTTATTTCTGCTTGGTGGGAACAGGTGAAATTGTCGCTAAGGCTTTTTTGCCAATATTTATTAGTTTTAAACTATGCACTAAATTGTTGTTTACTTTTTGATTTTTTTGGAGAACTTGTTTTCAGGATCTCCTGTAGGAGTCTCTTTTGAGTGGCTTACTCACTAAAACACAGAAGTCTTGCTTGTTCTGTACTTTTTGCAGGAGCGACTTGAAGGCAATGTTCCTGACAAGCTTCGAGAAGCAATAAAGAAATACGTGTGACTTTAGTTTTCATTTTTCACTTCATTTTTTGCATTTCGTTCACGACCTAATAAATTCATGATAGTCTTTATGTGATGTCGTGTAAGAAGATACGCGCTCTGTTTCCCTACTAATTGCGCTATTCTATTTAAAGTTTGTGAACGCCATTTGTAAGCTCTGAGGTAGCAGTCTGTTTAAGAGATCTTAAAAATGACCGACCATCTCAGTTTCCATAATAAGAAGAAGAGCCGTGGTATCTAGAATTATTTTACAAGTAGCCGGTGTCGGTCGGTAGTAAAAAATAACGAACAGTTTTGCTGCATCATCAACTTGACTAGTGTTGCAACCGGTTATTAATTTCTGTATTTTCCTATTTCTATTCCCTTATATGTATATATATATATATATATATATATATATATATATATATATATATATATATATATATATATATATATATATATATATATATATATATATATATATATATATATATATATATATATATGTATATATAAACATATATACATATTATGTTCTCTGAAGATGGTTGCTTAGCACCTGTGTGTGTAATTGCTGCAGAGTTTTTGTGACACGCAAATTTTTGATAGAGAGAGATCAAGACTAATGAACTGACACCACTTGGGACTGTTCAGTGTTCACTGATATTTTTAAGCTTAAAATATGTGTGACAGACTCACTGCGTACACAAGAGCTGCTATTTCACAAACATAGTGCGCAGAAATGCTGATAGGGTTGGGAAATTTCCGAAAATTTTGTTTCGTCGGAAATTTCTGGAAATTTCCAAAAATTTCAGGAAATTTTCCGAAATTTTTGAATTTTTTTAAAAACAGCAGAATCGTCTATTTTTACAATTTAACCTAAATAAAATACATTGCAGGATGTTTTTAGCGTATTATACCCTCTACTTGCGAATTTTATGTGATTCCATTGTACAAAGCCGTAACTTAGGAGTAAATTTGTGTTTACACTTTATGCCTTACACCCAACCTTAAATAAAATAGCAGTATTACAACTTTACTTTGTTGGTTTATATACATGCATACACAACCTCGACGCCACGTAACATAGGGGCCATTCCTTTACCGGATTAAACGGACTGGATTTATTTTAGTCCGAGGTTTTGGAATGACGAATCGGACTAAACGGACTAAAAGAGTTAAAATAAGTCAGCGGCTTAATTTTAGTCTGACCCCATTCCAAAACTACCACTGGACTAAACGGATTTAACACGCACGCTTAACATTAGCGTGCATAGTTAAGTCCGTTTAGGCCGATTAAAAAGCAGCGCACTAAAAGTTAAGTCCGTTTAATCCGGAGGTTTTGGAATGGCATTTTTAAGCAAAATTTTGAAACCGTTTAGTCCGATTATAATTAACCCTTTAATCCGGTAAAGGAATAGGCCCATAGACTTGTCAAAACCAGGGATTAAATATCCTCGAGCTAGGGCAATACATTACCAAGCATCAGCCCGCAGGACCCGCAGCCAAGATAAAGGTGGTTTCACTAAACCAAAGGTTATACGCAGATTTGTATGATATGCTGTATGCACATAATTTTATTACGAAAAGTCGCCTGATTAGTTATCATTTCGTCCAATTTGTTAAACCCGAGTTTTAACTCAGTTTAAATTTCAGCAAAACAGAGACCTGCCGTGCTGCTGGTTTTGAACTTTCAAATGAGCTAAAACCAGGGTTTAACAAATTAGACGAAATTCGTAGAGAATCAGTCAACAATTCGTTATGAAATTACATGCAAATCATACAAAGCGTACGTAAAACCATTGGTTTAGTAAAACCACCTTTGTGAATTCTGCCCATTCAGTCGTGTGCAACACTCAATGGATCCGTCTTTGTTGGTCTTCTATAACTCGACAAAAAGTTTTGGATAAGTTTTATCAAATCTATTAGGTTCTGGTTAGCCCTTGTGTCCCTGTGATATTTTTTGCTACGATAGGATCCCTCGAACGAGAAAATTTGCATAAAGGAAACGGCTTTAAATGTGTTTAAATAGAAACCGTTACATAGCAGCCCCTATCTATTATCCAACTAACCTAGCTATTTTGAACCTGTGCATGAAACTGCTGAGTTTTCTTTCCTAATTGTTCAGACTTCTGCGTATGATTGCCCTAAGTTTGAAATAACATGAACGATTCAATTGAGATTTTCAATGGCATGTTATATTTATTCTCAAATATATCCTAATGCGGCGATCGCGATTGCAATAAGAATCAAGCTCACCGAGGCATGTATTTTATGCAGACTCTTGCATATGCCAGATGGTTTTTAAATTGTTTGAGGTAAATTTATGAGTTTTAGAGCTAAATAGTGTTCTAGAAATCAAAAAATAAAAGTTTTCCGATCAGTTTGAAATCTTTCCAGGCTTTTTCGGAAATTTTTCGGAAACTTTCGGAAATTTCCGGAAAAGTACCTCGGAAAATTTCCGGAAATTTCCAGAAATTGCCGGGAATTTCCGGAAATTTTCTGGGCACTCCAACCCTAGAAATGCCATACAAACCAAGCGTTAATCTGCAAAATCAAAATTAAGACCTGTTGTCCTATGGCATAACAGTAAAAATGGAATGCTACGTTACATTGTTCAGACTTCAGACGAACAAGCAATGTCAGTAGATGGAAGTTTGTGAGTGTGTAGGGAATCAAGAAATGACAGAAGTCCCCACACATGTGCAGCCAAAGAAATCTGGGGGGGGCCGTCGACCGGAGGGGGGGGCGGTGCGGAACTGCGGAGCAACTTTTCCGGCAGTTTTGCCCTGAGCCACCACCTTTCGCTTCGTGAGCTACCTTCAAAACATTCTAGGGGGAGCGGACCTGTCTGGGGGGGAGCGAGGTCGGGTTGGAGGGGAACTATCCTCCCCAATCCCCTCCCCCCACGCCCATGTATGATAGTGACCTAATATTCCTTACTGCTTTGTTGAGCACTTGTTTGCGAAGTTTGTGGCAGATCCTGTAGATTCGCTCACTGGAGCTCACTATGTGCGTCAATGTGCCAGTATATATTTAAAAACAGTTGTATCCGAGCATGTTTTTTCACAGCAAAACGGGGACACTGTTTTAAATGTATATGGTTAAATGGTGAAGTGGATTTTTAATGTTTGTGTATGTATAATGTGTCAAAAAGTTAGCAATTTTAATATTTTTGGAATCTATAACTACTACTTGCTTATTCTGCACTGCGATTTTGCTTTACAATAACTGTAATGTGTCAAGGGTAAAATTATCAAATCGTTTGAACATCATTCGCTTAACTTAAGGCCAGTTTACACTACCAAACCCGCACCAAACTTCCACCAAACCAAACCTCCACCAAACTCAGGTTTGGTGAAAGTTTGGTGGAAATTTGGTAGTGTGAATATGCACCAAACCTCCACCAAACTCCACCAAACCTCCACCAAACTGCCTCTGCAGGTTTGGTGGACCACCAAACTTGGTTTGGTGGTTCGACCAAACATCCAATCAGAATGCAGCAAAAAATAACGTGACACTCACTATTAGGGCTGAATTGTGTTGTTAACATTTTCCCACGCTGCTGCGTTTTGATTATTATTGTTCCGCACGGCTATATATACTCAGTGTGGTTATTTTTACTTCATCTGCATCATATAAATTATGAGTGATACTCAGTGGACATATGAAGACGAAATTTCCTTGATTGATTCCTACAAAGACAAGGAATTTTTGTGGAATGTGAAAAATCCGGATTACTACAAGAAGCATCTTCGTGCCCACTAGCGATCGACCGGAGGCTCCGGCTCCGGCTCCGGCCGGATTTGAGCCTCCGGCTCCGGCAAAAAAAGTGCCGGAGCCGGAGAATTTTCATTGTCCAAACTTTGGCAAAAAGTTCAAATTTTAAGAAAAAATCGCAAGGTTAACGAAGCGTTTAGTCGGTTACAATACTTATATTACTGGAATTTGTATATAATGGACGTGACTACCCATCTCTACCATTATGTATTTTTACGTCTCTAATCGACTAAACTCGGCCTAAAAATAAAAAGTTTCTCACACTTATTTCCAGGGGCTGCCGCCCCTAGACCGCTTTAGGCTTGCAACTACGTGACATAGTGATTTGAACTCTACATTTAGCTCTGATGTTTTCGACCGCTCAAATGTAGTACAATGTTTGCATGTGTTGCTATTTCGCAAATTTTTGTGTTAAAATAGCAAAAAAGTTCATTTTTACCCATTCAACAAAATCGAAAAGTCATTCCCACCAAAGTTCTTTTCTGGCTACGCGACTGATATATATGCCTAAATTACAGAGGTCGGGGGGCCGGTAATGCCAGGAAGCTAGAGACATTTACGGCATTGTATCTTCGACAAAATGCAATCTTTTCCTAATTTTTCTACTTTTTGGGGGTATACACCCTTCTTGACAATTTTGCAAGGTTTGACTAAAAGGGGGGGGTTCAGACGGACACCCTGAACAGCCCCTTCTCTCTGACTCCTGACTACGCCCTGGCACCGCAGTCAAAATGCCATACTGGTCAGTTTGACCAAATTGTTGCCTTTTAATCAATGTTGGCGAAAATTTTTTGTGAGATCACCCAAAACCGGGACCAGTCAGTGGCCTACCACTGGTCGTATGAGTTTGTAAAGAAATATGTATAGAAATGGGGCGTGACTGTTGAAAATCCAGACGTAGTTCTTGTAAAAGGCTGGCATAACAGCCCTTTGTATGACGACGCTGTAGCCAATCTTTAGCCCGAAAAGCTTTATGGCGTTTAGGCTTAGGCTCATCAGAATTCTCCAATAATTCAAGTACAATTAGTGCTGCTGCACTCGCTTTGCGAGACATGGTAAAACTGACACAAAATTCAATTAAAATCTGCCGTTGGCGGGATCACCCGCGCTGAAATCTGGGCCCAATTTTATAAAGATTTCAACGGCCCGTTGAGCTCAACAACGGGCCGTTGAAAGTTCTCCGTTGAAAAAATTTCAATTTTATAATGGATAAAATTTCATTATATTGCTCCGTTGATTTCAACGGCGCCGTTTAACTCAACGGAGCCGTTGAGCTCAACGGAGCCTTTATAAAATTGGCTGAAATTTCAACGGCTCCGTTGAGCTCAACGGAGGCTTTTTCAAAGAGAATCCGTTCTATCATAGAACGATTACGATTATAAATTTTCAACGGCTCCGCTGTTGAGCTCAGCGTAGAAATTTTCACACGAAATTCGTTCTATCATAGAACGATTATTAGTAATCATGACGCTCCGAAGCAAAGCGGAAGCGTTAAGAAAACTTATAAATCTTGTGGGCGTAGTGTCGCGAAAGTAGTCGATTTTGCGCAACTGTAAAACTTTTTCAGCAACAGATAAGACACTGTTCTTTATATATTTTGCAAATAGGATGTTAAGGCAAGTATTTTCTCCAAGTTTCATCAAAATTGATGCAATATACTGTTAGCAAAGAGGTCGCAGTCGGAAAACCTGTTTTGAAAACCTATTCACATTCGATAATTTCGCCACAATTATTACTTTGTTTGTCTAGTTTTTTTACACAGACTAAGGCTCGATTCATACTTACATCCGTATGTCCGTTCAGCTGACAAAATGACGAAAGAATGACGTCACATGCGCTGGCTGATGCACCGCACTAGGCTGCTAGTGACGTCATTCTGCAGGCTGAACGGACATACGGCTGTTAGTATGAATCGAGCCTAAAGGGACATATGTTGTAGTTTATGCACACAAAATTTAGTGCAAATTACTTGAGTGGTTATGGAGTAGTACCTGTTTGAACTCTGAAACTGTGCAGAAACTGTGAAGTGCTCATAGCAATAATGATAAATTGTAAAAAATCTAGACGCTTACTTTAAAATAAAAAGAAAAACGCACCTTCATTTTTCCTTTTTCTTATATGTGGCAAAAAATTGTGCGTTGACACGTTATGTGTACTTCACAAGCTGGCCAATCTGATATCTGGTTTGATTTTTTGAACTTTTATGTCCTTATTGTGTGATGTCTGGCTTACAATTCGTGATTGGTTCAAGATATTGGTAGATATGGATAGTCTAGTGTCTGGCAGTAATATTTAATTAACACAGTGTAGCATTGGACTAGTTTCTCAGTGAACGTAGGTACAATTTCAAAGCAGTGAGCTCTCTTCTCAAACATGAGCAAAACGGCTTTGCGACACCATATTTTAAGTCCGATCCAAATATATCTGTTAAATTCATTTTAGCTGTATAATTTTTATAAATTATAATTTTATGTATAATTTAGCTGTAAATTTCCTTGATCAAAACTGCAATCCTACTATTATAAAAAAGCCCCCACTGGGCATCACTGAGGTTAGAATTAGAGCTGGGCACGGTTACAAAATCACTATCCGTGTACACGGTTAGTTTCGAAGGCTAGTAACCGCGTGTACACGCTAACTGTTACTGTAATTATCCGCGTGTACACGCTACATAACCGTGTAACCGTTTACACGCTAAGTATCCGTGTAGCCGTTTACACGGATACTAACCGTGTAAACGGTTACACGGTTACAAGGTTACTAAACGGTTACACGTTTACTAACCGGTTACACGGTTCCTAAACGGTTACACGGTTACTAAACGGTTGGTTACTAAACGGTTGGTTACTAAACGGTTACACGGTTACTAAGCGTCGAGAAGCAGAGGGGTACGAATGACCAAGGGAAGATACAAACCACCCATGTCTAGATGGCTGTTTGGTGGAAGTTTGGTGGAAGTTTGGTACGGCAGGTTTGGTGTGAATTTGGTAATGAGAATACAAGGTTTGGTGCAAATTTGCACCAAACGTCAAGTTTGGTGGAAGTTTGGTTTGGTGGAAGTTTGGTGCGGGTTTGGTAGTGTAAACTGGCCTTTAAGACGCTAATCTTTAGTAACCAGTTGTCTCTTAGGCAAATAAACAAAACTATAAATCTTCATGTTTAAATGGGATCACAAGGTTTAGAAATCTATTTTAAGAGCTAAGCCTGAAAATTTTCCAAGATGCTGAATGCTGATAAAAATTTATAATTTTTGTCTTGCTTCGTGTGCTATTGTTCGCTTCACCTAAAAACTACCGTGCATTTGGAAAATTTGAAGCTGATACTGTTCATAATCGGAACAAAGGGTGAGCTAATAACACTGGTCAATGACTAAGAAAGTATTGTATCTCGTTATTAAAGTTTGGTCCGTCCATTTTAAGTAGGTACAAAAATTCATACCTATGTCGTTTACCACAATTTTCAACGTTGAATATTTCAATTTAAATTCAACTATTTTTTTTAATTTGCAAGAGCTAGACAACGCTAAATCCGCTAAATTTGAAGTCAATACTTTCATGTTTGTTTCATCTTTTCAATTAGGTAGGAAAATTTGCTGAAATTCCTTAGAGCATATGGCCATACCATATGCTATCATGGATCGTTTCGCTGGGTTTGCTTTGTGTTTTGTAGCCTAATGTTTGTTCTTAGCAAAGGTAGAAATTATCGATGCTGCCAGTTGTTTAGCTGAGGTTTGGATTTCCTAATTTTGTAGTTTTTTCATTAAATTTATATATAAATTTGGGTCACAGTTTGCAAAAATCAAATGTGGTGTAACTAAAAGCACGGTATAACGTAAAAATGGCTCAGTAACTGTCAAGTAATAAGAAGTTTAAGTAATCGTGTGTTTCTTTAATTACTGCTCATAGATAAATGTATGTATAAATACAAACAATACTCGTACTGTATACATCAAACAGACACATTGCTCGTCGGCCTGTTCACGGCCCAGTTGTGAACAATTTGATTGACATGCTCTACAAATGTATGCGGGGAAACAAATAGGGGTGGGCAGTGGGCACGGTAATGCGGTTACCGCGGTTACCGCCGCGGTAACCGCATTTTTGCGGTATATATGCGGCAATGGGTCTGTTACCGCGCGGTAAGTGCGGTTACCACAACTTGCCTGTACCCGCGGTTACCGCACCATTTTAAAGCCTTTATAGTTCAAAATAACGCTTAATCAGCGTACAACAAAAAAAACTCAATGATTTGAACATTTTTGTTTTCTGTGTTATAGATAAACTATGATATATGATTGTCTTCAACTGTCGTTACTCTAGCGAGATTTTGTGTCTCAAGTTGAAATAGAATTTGGTCACCATTTTTAATAAGTGTAAGAGCAATAATGGTGGATTGCTAGTACCAGTACCAGTACCAGTGGTGGTAGCAGTACCTACCATGGATTATACGAAGAGTAATTATACTAATGTGGTCCGTTAGAGGCTAGAGCTGGTAGAATGCCCACATGCTGCATTTGCTCAGTCAATCGCCAGAACCAATTCTCATTAAAACCGTTATTGGCCCAGCGGGTCAAACAGTCGAACGCTGGTCTGCACTCTGCAGAGTCAGCGATAAGCGGTTATCCCAGCGGTCAGCTAAGTCATTCTGTTGGTTTTTTGCCTGGAATAAGATACGACCCTGTTTTTTGACACTACTGTGTAAATCTTGATGTCTAATTTTACACGTGCTAGATATATTATTAAGTTTTCGTCTTGTCCGTTCAAGATAGCGACTGACAAGGGGACAATTTGCCGCAGAAATAGCTTTTTAAATCTTAAAAAGCTAAATTTCAGACACAATTTGCGTTAACGAATGGGTATATGATATTTCTTTACGGCAACAGTAAATGTTTTGTTACTGCGGTTTCCGCAATTTCCGCGGTTCCATCTTAACAATAGAAGTTTGTCCGTGACTGTTTAAGGTGACGACTGACGAGGTAGCAATTAGATAGTCGCAAAAATAGCCTTTAGAGGCCGAAAAAACTCCATTCGAGGCAAAAATTTGCAACTAACGAATATAATAAAACTTTGGTTGCGGTAACCGCAGACGTTTTGTTACCGTGGTTACCGCAAAATTTTGCGGTAATTACCGCGTTAATTACCGCAAAAACCGCGGTAATTTTTGCGGTTTGCGGTAATGAAAAATCGTTACCGTGCCCACCTCTAAAAACAAAAACTAAGCTTTTGAAAACGGTATGATGAAAAGCCAGTCACAGAAAAGTAGAGTAGACTAAGGCCCGTATTCACATAAAGTGTTATTCACAAACTAACGCTAAGCGTTTGCTAAGCGCTAAGCGCTTAAGTATGTTTAGCATGTTAAAAGGTCAAGTTTGTGAATAACACTTAGCGCTTATAAGCGCTAACACTAAATGTAAACACTAAGTTTAAGCGTTACACTTAGTATGTGAATACGGGCCTAAGATTTGTACCTGTAGAGGGCTACTTTTAGGCCGCAGGCCGTGTTCCATTTGGTCAGACCTCATAATATGTACATACCTATACATGGAGTGTGTATGTTATTTAAGTTTCGCATAAACTTTGACACTGATTTAAAAAACTTAAAATAATAAGAAAAGTTAAATGAAAGGTCTTGTAATTTGTATATTCACTGTGCATTCACTGATTTCCTTTCGTAGATTCGAAAATGCAAAAGCTTAAGTCTGACAAAATGTAATCCTGTAGTACAGGATTACGAATCTACCATACTAACCACTCGACAACCCAGATCCTACAGTTATACATAGTTAGTTTCATCACCAAATATGTGGTTTTGTAATGAAAATTCACGTAATAATAACTACTTGCAAATTGCTGGAAGCTTTAGGTTAAGATATTGTAGTAGATGGCCAACCATGGCCTCTGCTCGATGTACTTAAATGATAATGATCGATGCTTACTGATTTTTTTTGCATTAAACTTAAAAAAAACTTTAGTTTTCGTATTTTAGAAGCATGTTGCACATTTCATGGATTAAAGATGCCGGGACGATATTGGTCCTGTTGGCTACACTAGTTAACGCAATTGCTCTGAATTTAAAACCAGCCCGAGAGCGAAAGCATTTGTCTGTAACTCGCAGTTTTTTCATCATAATAGTTTTTGCCCAATTATATATAACTGTCCTCGAGCATGTTGATTTGTCATACGCTCTACTTTGGCTTCCACTTGCAGGTCATCATTGGCATTTATATGTTCTTTATATTTCTGTGGTATCACAAGCAGTTATTGAGTGTCAGCCAGCGAGTAGGATTTCCACTTGGTTGTGTAATGTGTTTCTGAATTTAGCTCTCGGTATTGTTGGTACTGGTATTGCCTTTATAGTATCTGCATTTGTAATCCATTTTACAGGAATAATTCAACTAGTAGCGGTAATTGACCAGGTTTTATTTTTTATTAGCATGATAGCATTAATTGCTGCCGTTATTTTTCGTTCGTGTAGTAAAAAAGATTACTACAAATTACTGTCGGATGACTCTAAAAACGGTGACGAGAAAGAAAATTTTGGGGATAAACCAGCTATGGTTTTTATTTCATTTTTAGTTTTTCATCTGTTTGTTTTTGTTAAAATCACTATCATTGAGTTGGTACATCCAAACATTTACATGAAGCCTACCCCTTTTTATAAATTTCTTTCGTCAGCGTTCATATTTCTTCAGGCTGCCATTACAATACTGTCTTGCATTGCTTTTTTGCCATCATATCGTGCCGTGTTTTGTTGTTAAAATCAATTTTAAAAGGGGAAGATTTAAAAATTTGTTTTGTAATAGTTTGCTAACAGCAGAAGGTATTTATATTTAATTTAGTTTTTTGTCATAATTAATACAGCGCACACAAGACAGTTAAAGATAACGTGGCTAGCTATAAAACCAAATTTTGTGTCATGTCATGTGTTTTTTTATATATTGTAGAGAGGCACTGCTTTCCGTAAAAAATGTTTCTGTTTAGTAACTATAAACATACACTTTTTAAGGACGCTTTCAGGCAAAGGTAGAACCAAGAGTACATAATAGCGTCTCACTCTATATAAAAGAAGAGTGAGACACTCTCCAGCATGCCTGTGTTCTAGCATTGGATCCATTTGTCGACGTTGCAACGACCACCCTGCAGCCACCGATGAGGCTGACATCCCAGAATTAAGGGTCCGGGAGGGATAAAGGTTAATAGCTTATTATTTATTAATAGTCTGCTTGCAAAAACATTAAAAAAAGTTCGCAAATACCTTTAGGACTATTTTAGCAAACCTTCAGCGAAATTGATTGCGAAACTTTTGAGATATAAACTTTTTGTCAATTTTTTTAAAGTTTCTCAATCAATTTCGCCAAAATATCCCCAAAGGTATTTGCAAACCTTTTTTAGTGTTTTTGCAAGCAGACTATAAATAAATAAATAATGAATTATTACCCATTAACGCCTATCCCCTCCCATTTTATGATTGGAGCACGTGCACAGGCGTCTGGCCAATCAGAATAGGAGCTCGCTTCTGATTGGCCTGCCACATGTTGCACAAAATATCAACATGTGGCCTGAAAACGACCAGCGCATCTGCCTGTGCTAGAACACAGACAGGCTGGAGAGTGTCTCGCTCTTCTTCTATGTTGAGTGATACGCTATTATGTACTGTTGGTAGAACGTATAACTTTCCTGCATTCAAGATTTGGCGTCAGTGCGCCGTTGATTGTGGTGAAACTTGTACATGTGGCCGCGTATGAGGGGGCCGCGTATTACTATATTCATTTTCTCTTGCTCCCACGTTAAATCGGCTAGGTCGATTTCGCAGTGTTAAATTACACTGCGCTGGCAGGCACCTATGGCCTAAGCTAAGACTGACAGGTTGTTTTGCATTGTTAAATTGCAACTCAAAAAAAAGAATGTCAGGAATCGATCTCTGGTAAAGCGAGCCGAAGGCAGCAGCGCTACGCACGCGGCTACCTGCACTCCAGTTCTCAGGATTAATCAGATCATTGTGCATAGCTAAGTGTAGCTTAAAACTATTACGTAATAGTGTGCTTATGTAGATATACATATATATACTTAGTTTGTTTAAATTCTATTTAGAATATCTAATAATTCACTGTTTTTCTGACTGTTGCAGTTTTGATATCTATTCCTTTTGCAATGCCACATACTCGCTGAAGCTGAACACTTTGTTTTTTGTCAACAAACATTTATAGAACTTACATTAGTCGAAGATAACTTTGATGTTTCCATGGTCTCATGGTGTAATGGTTAGCACTCTGGACTCTGAATCCAGCGATCCGAGTTCCAATCTCGGTGAGACCTTAACTTTTTGAAAATAATATTGAATGCTTATTGAATTGTTAAGAATCTGATTTGAAAATTTTATGAGTTTCTGACTACAATGGGTGGGATTCACAAAGCGCGTTTAACTTAGACCCAGTCTAAGTCTGAGACTGCGTTTAAACGCGCTTTGTGAATCCCAGCCAATGTGTTTGCAATTATTCGCCATTTCTGAGATTTTGAGCTGCTTTTTAGCTTACTCAGTTACATATAATGCTACGGTGAAAACTATGCGTAAACTTTTTAAATGCTACATATGTATAAATGCACAGGTTCTGGTAAAATGTTTTTATAAATACGTTCTTCTAAAGAAGCTAATTTTCTTGCTTTTATAATTTTATAAGGTTCTTGTCGCTTATAAATTTTTATTGTTCTTAATTATTACATACTTTAGTTAATTATGGGCTTCTTAATAAAACTATTCAACAGTTTAGACGAGTTCTTTGTTATTGTTTATTGTTTAAACATTGCCATTCATTAGCTACAATATACACTAGACTTGTAATAAGCTACCACTTTTGCTTTTCATTAACATTAATAGTTTAGTTCTTCAGTCTTAATAAAAACAGCTCGGCTGATTTAGAAGTTTGTTTTATTTGGAGGTTAAGAAAAAGAATCAAACCAAATCAAAAAATCAAGTCATCATCACAATTCAAATTAAAAATAAACAAAAAACAACATAAATAGGGTAAACATTTCGTTTTACTTTTTTGTTATGCATACATAAATGAGTGCACTGCGTAATTGTGAAGCAAGTTTACATACGGTATTCGAGTCTTGCACAATCACATAATATGAGAATGTAAGGTGACAGAGTGTCAAATGCAAGACAGTGTGCATCAATTTTCGGTGACCGGTTCAAATATTGCTTAATGCATGAACCATATCAAAGAGTTCAAAGTTTTTTGTCCCCAACTGTCAACTTTTTCATGGTATCGTCTCCTGTGATGAGCATGAACATGATTAGCGGAGTGATTCGCAGATTCTGACTTTTTGGCGATATCTTGGTAAATTTTTCGGTCAATATTTCGCCAGTTTCGCGGCTGGATGTAAGAGCTAGCAAATAGAATCTGCGCAACACAAAAGTTGCATAGCAGCAATAGCAATAGAAGTGATCGCATATTTTCTCACGGTTAGTAGAAAGTACTAAAACGACCGCCGACAAGAAAGTAGCAACGTTTGCAAACTGACTTTGAGCTGAGTTGGACCACGTCTTATATACTGCTCACGATGACAAAGCAGGCTAGGCTTTAGGATTAAAGTTGTTTTGTTTATTCCCATAAACAATTGCTCGAGTGATAGACAAAGGATCGAGTTTTAGGTAAATGGGTTTGCTATGAATTAAATTAGGATTTACCTATCAATTTTATTTCAAAACCCAATTTTTATCTATTGTTGATAAATCCAATTAATTTTTTATTTACGGCGCTTTCTAGATCAAACCATTAATTTATTGAACAACAGACAAATACAATTTAATAATTTAATCCAAATCTTTTTTAATTTTGATTGGACAAGTCTAATTGAGAAAATACAGCTATTTTAATAGCAGAATTATTCAACCTGTGAGCGGCATAATAGTATTAGAGTATGCTTGTTGGTAGAATTAAAACGCCTTCAAAGTACTAATCTATTGTTATACATGTTTAAGGGTCTAGTTAGTCGAAATTGAATCATTAACGCGCGAATTACTGATTAATGTGCCATTCATAAAACGTTGAGTCATTAGCTTTTGAGTTTATGTGCATCAAATTACTATGTAATAATGTAGTTTTAAATACCAAGTATTTAAGAATGCATACCTGTACTTTTTGTGCAAATTCAAATTGTAAAGTTTAGACTTTTTTTGCTATAAGTCAAGAAGAAACATGACTGCTGCCTGAGTGTGCGCCTTGTCTGATTAGAATAGGTAGACAATGGGTTAACAAATCATTCCTCACGCATAGCTGGTTATACACAATATCTTTCAACGATCTTCTTTTTTATTACGGCAACTTATAAGATAATTATTTAATATTAGGCAGACATACATACATATACTTAGATGCCATATGTTAAGAAAAGATTCCTGAGACAGTTGGACATTGCTTTCTAGAGTCGCCAGTCGGGGTTTCATCTGGTCCTAACTGATTGGATCTGCAACCGGACTCGCGCAAATGCGACATTTAGTCCCTTTAAAACTGAAGTTGAACCTGAACCGGGAGGCTGATTGACTTAATCCAGTTTCGCTAAGTGCGTGCTGTACAAGCTGGGCGATCTGATCATTTACCTTAAGCCTTATATGTAGAGAATGACGGCTAGCGAAGAGTTAGGTTTCGCGGAACAGGCGCCTGGAAATCACTCAGTCGAAAGATCTTTCTGCCTATGTTCCTGCAGTATAAATCAGCAGTCCTTACATGCCCTAAGGACAGCCACAAAAGGTACATGCATTTACTGACACGGCGACAACCAATTATAAAAATCAGAACAGTGGGCAATTTTAGAATAAAACAAGATATAAAAACGGAAAAATACAGTATACCTATTTCAAATGACGTGCGCGCCTCAGAATCGGTCCCTAAAAGCCATACGCATCACGTGACCACTGTGTAATTTTTATTTTGGCTCTTTGCTGAGAGCAATCTGATACATACAAATATGTAAGGACATATTTGTGTATCAGATACATCAGATATCTAATATGTAAATACAAATACGACCGCACTTCTTACCGGTCAACCCAAGTTTCTACACCAATGAAAACTCAAGTTGCAATTAAGTACAGTACTGTGCCAAAAAAGTTCCCTGTTCGTCGGTGTACGACATACTTCATCCGTCGCGAAATATGCCCAATGTTGGCCGGAAAGTGACGAACAAAAATTGTTTGAAAAGTGCTCCAAGAGACATTTTCAATGTGAAAAAGTAAAACTTGAAATTTTTTGTTTGTTACTTTTCTGCCACCATTCATCATTTTTCGCGAAGTTTTGTCACTTTTCGTCACTATATAGTATAATATACTGCTGGTGAATCATTACGGTGCCGATTTTGAAAAAGTACATTACTACAACACTGTTTATCAATTATTGATTTTCCTGCATATACGCAGACAAAAATCAGCTAACAGCTCCCAAGCTGAAAATACACGCAAAAGATACTGGCTATGCAGCCTGCTCAGCAGCGTTAAACGCTGTGAGCAATTAATTTCAACACAATAGTTTCTTCTCTAGAAGGAAGTGAAAAAAGTTTTAACCAAAGAGTTAATAAACATGATAAATGTTAATATACATAATGATCATATATTATTGTTAGGTATCTAGACACCGCTTTCTTAGGTTTCTTACTTTTGTTTCTGTAGTGTTAATTTATAGCGTATAGCGCAACAGTTTGCTTGCAGATGTCAGTCTGTTTTAGACATCTGATGGAACAAAAACAGATATTTTTGAAAGACCTCCAGTAATTATTTTAGCTGTTCATTAGATTTTGATTTGACTTTGTGTAATATTAAACTGTCTGATAATTGTTTAATTTCAATTTAATGGGTTGAATATGCAAATCTGCTACCGAAAACAGAACATCCTTGGAAAATAGCAGAAAGTGCAAAAAAGGAATTAAATAATTATCCCCACTCAGATCAATAACGGCACTCGTGAGATACGGCTAAGTAGTTGTAATAATTGCAGCTAAAAATGTTTTTGTTACGTAAATTTATTTGATTGTGACTTGTGTCACAGACAATAATTCTTTAATTCTGATCCTGGAAATCAAAGCAGAGGCTGGGTGCATTTTTTCCGCGTTTGTTGCTTCAGTTTCAGCGCAAGAGTGCGAGTTTTTGATGCCTGATTATGACCCGAATTAGTCGCGAAATGAAGCAAAATAAAGCATTTACTTATGCAAAAAATATAGGTGGCTGTAAGGTTGTGTTTAGAACATTTTTTGTTTTCACCATGTTGCGTTTACAGTAACGCGGTCTTGCAAAAAGTCGTTGCTTTCACTTTCTGCATGTTTTACACATATTACCTAACATGAAATTTAGTTTCTGTTTTAACAGTACGTTTGAAAACTATTGGCGAGATAGTTAGCAACATAATACACTAAACCTAAAGTTTTTTCTCAACGGGCTGAAATTCATATTTCTGCTGACGTCTAGTTAGTTTATGGGGCTCACTAGAACGGTCAGTGTGATATCCGCTAAGAATATCATTTTAAGTCAAGTTTAAGTTAAGTTAAATTAAGTTTTAAAAATCTAGCATGCTAAATTACGCGTCATCCCTTACTGTGAGAGTGTGAGATCATTCCACGCGTCACATTAAACAAGAACTGATCTCGCTATGCAAGGTAAGCAGTAAGCACCTAATCGATCGTAAAATGAAGCGAAAAACCATTACTTATGCAAAAAAAAGGAGGCGAGGGCCAGAAATAGAAAATAAAATTTTGAAAGGAAATAGAAAATAAAGACGTAAAGGCTCTTCCGTACAATTTAATGGTGTAAAATTTACAATTTTTTAATCGAAATTTACCTTGATATACACTGAATATACATGATCTTTAATAATGTCGAAATCTTGTTACTTTGTTAGGTTGGTACATTATATCTAACTAATATATTTTCTGCTCGATTGAGTGCACTTTTGATAAATCTCTCCCGAGGAGTGGGTACGACTACATGGATGGGTGGTGGGATAATTTTTGGAAACGAAAGAACAAAAGAATGGCTAAGTTTCATTCCTATGTTATATTATATTGTCGTAAATATTGTTTTACTAAATTATTCAGACTTTTTTAACTCAACAAAGTTGTTCTTGTAAGTAATTGACCGCTCATACTGTTTTAGCAGTAGAAAATAACACATTAAGTTAACTTCTTCTTACCGGTTAAAAACATGCTTTCATTTTAACATTTTATAAACCCATCAATAAGAAACAGATAAGGGACAGAATATTGTATGTCATAGTTAATAACAGTACATAAAATAGGGTAACGAACGACAAGCAATAAATACGATAATCAGTAAGAAAATTTCAACGCTTTCACTAGTTCTCGGTTGCGGCTTGCGGGCGAGGTTGATGCTGCACGACTCGGCTGCTAGTTTACAGTCAATAGTGAGTGAATGTGGTCAGATGATTGGAAAGTTATTATTTGTACCTGCCAAAGTACTTCCATTTACCTCCCTCATTAATATTGCATGTTATTTAATGGTGTCACTCAAAATTACTGACTGTTAGCACTCAAAACTGCAGGCAGATAATTGGCCGACTAAATGTGACCGCCTGCTGGCTTGAGTACTTGTGTAAATACTGCAGATTCAGATTGCAAATTATGCACACATTAGGTAGTCCTTACCGGCGTCCACTTAGTTATTATCATTAGTAAAAAATAAGTTAATTCAATGATTAAGTGATAATTTTTAGTAAAATTTAGTTATGCCTAGAAAGTCATCATGTTCCCTCTTACCTAAATTAAAAATATTTGCAATATCATTCAATGGAAAAATAAAAAAAAAGCAACCTCAGTGTGCATTTAAAACAAGTAAGTGTGTTGTTTTTAATATCATATAATAGTTGTGTTACGTGAGTGTGTGCTAGGGCCGTAGGCATAATACACGTAGACGGGGTCTCAGTCTGGGGGTGGGCTTGTCCCTGGTTTTTCGAAATTTTAAGATAGCCTTGAAACCTGCGGGGTGGGGCTTGAACGTAAAAAACGCAATAAATTGCATCTGCTTAAATATTTCATTCATCCAAGTTTTTAGGTCAAATTTGAGAGGGGAGCAAGCTCGACATCTCAAATCTGGGGGATTCCCCCCCCCATGTGTATTAGTGGCCATAGGTCTGGTGAGTCATTGTTAATATGCAAGTCTAATTGGAGCCGTTTATGGTCGGCATGCCTTTGTACATTGTCTGGGCCAGTCTACCACGTTTTGAGTGACAACAGTCAGTAATTTTGAGTGAACCCATTGATATTTTTCCATTAATATTAGAAAGTACTTGCAAATTCCTCCCTAGTGACCTTTGTGTGACCTTTGTTAGTCTGTACTCAATTGATGTAGACAGTAGACGACTGATTACGTGTCTGCGCAATATTGTTAAAATTAGTATAAAAGAAATGAAACTGAAATGTCAAGGAATGAACTGATCACTCAAGTGTCATCACGACAAAAACATTAATTATATACTGGAATTCTTAATTTAAACCACTGTTATAAGATTATAGTTTTTACTATGCCCCCTGTTTGTATGTGATATGGTGTATGATGGCGGCATATTTTCATCGCTTGACATTAGTATGTTCATATAATATGTCATACTAATTTGCTCATTATTACATATTTCTCTATATTTACATTGACAAAATGCTGCGCTGGTGCCGAAAAACAATATTGAAACTTTTGCAAAAATGAAGCCATTTTTTAAAATATTTCGGTTAGTTCGAATTATGTTAAACACATCATTAAATTTATTAGTTAAATTCATTTTTAATTATAAATTAATACTAATATAAATTAATTCAAATTCTGAAATGTGAAGCGAATCGTAGAACCTAAAAATTTCACTTACACGGGTAGCCCCACCCCCTAAGGTCACTAAGTGTGTGTGTTGGTCTGTATGCATGTGTCATAAGCCAGCCGTATTGACATTACAGTAAAGGTCACTAGGGAGGAATTTGCAGTACTGTGAGATAGTGAGGGAGGTAACTACCAGTAATTTGGCAGGTACGAAAAATTACTATCCCAGATGATTACCCATGTAAATGCGAACACTTTGAGCAACTCGCGCCCGATTTGCCATAAGTATTGGCCGAAGTCACAGAAAATTTCCGTATGTACTGCATTGTGTACGTTAATCTTGTCCATTATACATAACTAATTTTTATATTTATTCAGAAGTTTTGAAATTAACTGACTGGACGCAGAAACACTTTCAACAGAAAGTTTAGATCTATCATAACTACCAGGTCAACACATATTCTACCGAAAAATCCATCGCAAAAAATACGGCGGACAAGTACCAGTGCCGACAATACCTTACGTAAATGAAATTATAAAGCAAAAGTTTGCGAGAGTGGATAAAAAAAAGATGGTGGATGTTCAGTATACGATAAGTTTAAATTTACGTTGACTAAAACTATGTATACGTCATTAATTTTGTTAATTAGTAAAAACAAACATAATTAAGCAGAAATTGTAGACTTTAATGATAACTGGTAAATGTAATAAAGTGTAACTATTCATCATTTAATTATAGAATTTAAGAAAACGTAGTAAGAATAAAACGAAAAAATAAACTATAGTATTAAAATTAACTTTTTATTTTTTACATAAATGGTCCATGAGTACTACAGAGTCTGTGTAGTTTATCTTTTTATGGATTACACAAAATTTGGATTTTTGGATTTAGTCAGCAGATCTATCATAATACATTACATCAAAAAAAGAAGTACATAATAGGAAGAGTATGACACTCTTCCTTATTATGCCTATGGGCGTGCGTCCAATGCGCATGCGCGCAACTAGCCCGTTTCTGTACGGTTTTGAGGGGGGGGGGGGGTGGGGCGCCCCCTCAAATGGAAGATCCCGTACTCAACTGAGGGGGGTACCCCCTACTCACTTCGATACCCCCGTGCCTCAAATGAGGGGGGGGTGCCCCCCCTCAACTCAGCACCCCGTCTTCAGTTGAGGGGTTTCCCCCTGGTTGGGGGGGCTATTCGACAAAATCTTTTGCGCTACCCCCCCCCTAGGTTCGGTACCCCATCTTTTAGGGTTGAGGGGGGGTCCCCCCCCCCCCGCAGGTCAGCACCTCCAAAAAAGTCCTTGTCAGTGTACTTGAAATAGGGGGTACCCCCCTCAACTGAAGACGGGGTACTGCAGTTGAGGGAGGGTAGCCCCCCCCCCCCTCAGTTGATTGAGTACGGGGTCTTCAGTTGAGGGGGGGTACCCCCCCCCCCTACAAAACCGTGCATAAACGGGCTATTTTGCGCTCGCATTGGACGCAAGGCCCATGGCATAATAGGGAGATAGTCAAACTTTTCCTATTATGTACTCTTGATTACATTAATAGTACTTTTTTGATGGGTGTCACTAATAGTGTTGTCATGTTGTGACTAGACTAGAAAGCTTTCTTTTATCTTTTAAAGCAGGTTTCAATTTTTTTAAGTATCTGAAGGCATAAAAAATTTGCAATTATAATATTACTGAATTTTTTTCTGAAAAGATTACTAAACAAAAGCCAAATTCATATAATAATAAGAACAAACACATCATGGTGCTGAGGTATGGACTGGTGCAGCAATAACTGCAGTAAAAAACAGCTTGGAAAAAGCTAGAAACTCAACGATATGGTACATGTTATTTCCTGGCTCAGAAGTGATGGCTCAGTGCATAGTTGGCTCTGAGGGTTGCGGCTCAGAACAAACTTGGTTCAAAGCGTTGGCTTAGGACGAAGTTGGCTCAAGAATGATGGCTGGGGACGAACTTGACTCAGAAATGATGGCTCAGGACAAATTTGGCTCAGAAGTAATGGCTCAGCACGAAGTTGGCTCAGAAGTAAAGGTTCAGGACGAACTTGGCTATACACACACAGAAAGTGATGGCTCAGGTCACACTTGGCCTAATAGTACAGACAGAATGGGGAAAGGCAGCCACCAGACACCAGAAGAAATTGGCTCAGCACGAAGTTGGGTCAGAAGTGATGGCTCAGGATGAATTTGGCTGAAAAGTGATGGCTCAGGACGAACTTGGCTCATAAAATATGGCTCAGGACCAAATTGGTTCAGAAGTGATGGCTCAAGACAAAAGTTGCCAGAAGTGATGGGTCAGGACGAGCTTGGCTAGAAGTTGCAGCTCTGGACAATTTTGTTCAGCATGATGGCTCGAAACGAAATTGGCTCGTTATGGATCTGGAAAGCTTGGTTCAGAAGTAGTGACTGAGGATAAATCTGAACAGGTCGAAATTAAGTAATGCTTCAGGTCAAGGCTCAAAAGGACGAAAACTTCATTTAACAATTATTGTGTGCAACAACGCTTTTGAATCGAAAGAATAAGAAGTTGGAACCTTGTTACAAAGAATGACACAATTAGTTGTGTTGTATGGATTGTTTCCACAAGCATGGCTTACCATATAAATGACCACAAGCTGAGAATTTTTGTTACTAATAGTCAATACAAGTTTGGTTCAGACAAGCTGATACATGTAGCCTGGGTGGCCTGGACTGTAGGCTCAGAATCAGAAAGAATGAGGATGAGATGCATTTGTGGATTTATTAAGAGAACTTGATAAAATTCAAGTCAAGACTCATGGTAGAACACCAGTGATGGCTCAACAGAAGTTTGGCTGAGCGATTGGAGGTTAAAAAGTTACCCCAAAAATAGCAGAACACAATATTTTAATGAAGACAAAACTCAAGCCTGGATCAAGATCAACGCAAGAGGACAATCTCAATTTAAATTAAACTTAAAATATTAAACTTCTAGTTGACTTGCGACTGTACCCCGCCTCCGGGCGGGATCTGGAAGTAAGCGATCAAAATTTGCCCTAAGTTTAAACCTTAAAAATCAAAACTAACAAGGTGATTAAGTGAAATCCCACATTTTTACTTACAAAGTATCTATAGGATTCCCTTCTTTAGGTGCTAACACTCGTAGCCTAGTTTAGCATCTCAGGAAGGAAAAGGTGAATATGTGCGTTATTATGTGCTCGACCACCTTATGGGCAAAACAAAAAAATAAATCTCTCCCCTGGTGTATTTACTAAATTGATCATTATCATTGATACCTAGCAGAATGCTTTTTATATATTTGAACGTATTTTGTTTTTTGTTTTTGCAAGGTATTTATTTTTTTACCGTCTTTACATAACAAAATTTAGCCGAAAATGGCCCAACAATATTGTTTGCCTGCAAATAGGTATGGAATCCCGAGGAATGGCGAGCAATTGTTTACCCTCACCTTGGTCTGAGACATTGAGAACTTTAGCCGTCAAAGAAACTTTTTTCTAGTGAATTCAAAACCTTTAGGAGTAATTTGTGAGTTTGAACACACATAGATGCTTTTTTCTGCTTGAAACCTATTTGGATACCCCATCGTCTTGAGTTCGCAACGGGTTGACCCATCGTATAACCAGACCCGACTTGAAACAAACTAGGATTCTTAATTGAATTGCAATGAATTGAATCTAAAAGTTCTCCAGAAAATCATTTTGATAATCTGCTTGTTAAACTTAACGTCAGGCTTGTCGGACGATATGAAAATGTATTTAAATAAACAAATCAGCCACTCTTCAGCTACAAAACATACTGGACTAAAATGAGCTAATCAAATAGTCTTCTTTAATACATTAAACAGTATGTTACTAACTGTTCGTTATGCATAGGTGTCAAGCAAGCAAGTTCAAAATCGGACGATATCATGATAACAGTAGCCACTATCACACAATGTCAAAAATACAAACAAGTTGTAAGTGTTTATGAATCTTCGTTGGCCGGATCAGAATAGTTCGGAATGCATAAACCAGATCAAAGAGTTCAAAGTTTTTCGTCCCCAACTGTCACTTTTTTTATGGTGTCGTTTCCTGTGATGGGCATGAAATTTCTCAGTCCTGTGATTCGTCGATTCTGATCTTTTGGAAAATTCTTGATAAATTTTTCGGTCGATATTTTCGCCAATTTCGCGGTTGAATGTATGAGCTAGCAAATAGGAGATTTTGCGCAACCAGAGGTGGCTCAGCAGCAAGAGCAATAACAGTGAGCGCATGTTTTCTCACAGTTATCAGTAAACGTTCAAAAGACCACAGACAGACACAATCTTTTGGAAACTGACTTTGTGGTTTTGAGCTAAGTTGGACCACGTCTTATATACCATTTCCGATGACAAACCTGGCTTGGCTTTCGGGTTAGAAGTCACCTTGTTTCTTCCCGTAAACAATCGCTTGCGAGACAACGAAGGATTAAGGTTTTAGAAAATCGGGATTGTTAACACTTATCGCTAGAGATTTAAAAATTATCTTTTAATTTGAATTCTATAAACTTTGTTGTGTATTTAAAGGTAGTTAATACAATTAAATGTTTATTCACGGTACTTTCTACATCAAACCATAAATTTATTGAATCACAAGCCATTAACTACGTTTTAATAATTCAATCCAAATATATTTTTCAATCCTAATTATCTTTCCAGTTGAGTAATAGACATCAAATTTAATAGCATAATATTGTTTTCAGTGTATCCGTCCCTCGTGTGAATTTATTTGTTGTAAGATTTTGAACATAGTTTTCTATAAGTATTAATCTATCGTATATGTTCAGGGAACTAAATAGTTAGTCGAAGTTTACTCAAATAACGTGCCAATTATGAGCCGATTTTAAATGCTGAGTCATTGACAACTCCAGTTGTGAGCACCGACTTTCTACTTTAGTTTTTATATAACTGAACGAGTAAGAATGTTTACCGCACCTATCGCGTAATTAATTATGAGTCAACTCAAAACTGCATTTTTGATTAAAACTTTTAGTTAAAAAGTGTTACTCATATAAACACCAGTAGAAAAA
>JASANF010000122.1:0-11743 GCA_030248245.1 Trissonchulus sp. WLG1_4
TTCTCAAATAAATATAAAATTTTTAAAATCTAAAAATAATGTGAGAATAAAAGACTTACCAAGTATGATTTCATTCCGGAAAATGACGAAACCTGAGAACCTCGTTGGATCATAAACTGAATTTTTATTGTGGCGTTGAGGTTTATAACAGATTTGTCAATTCCTAGCTGCATTTGATTTTGATTTTAAACTAATCTCGTTTTAATACCGAATACAGCTTTACAATTTGTTGCTTGTTTACAAACTGATTTATAAGAAAGTTTAATTACGGTTGATTAATTTGTACTGAAAGTCTCAAAATCCTAATCTCGGACTAATTGAAGTTTTGTTTGCGGCCTAGTACCAGTTCGCAAACCGCCCCAGTTCGCAAACCAACAGTCCCGGTACGCAAACTTTTTAATTACGGTCCAACTTTTGTCAAGGGCCCAGTTCGCAAACTCTGAGTAGCGGTTCGCAAACTCCTATTTAGTTTAATCAGCACCTAATCTAAGAGACAGCCAAAGACCAACACAAAATAAACTAAATAAACGCATAGGGGGAATAGACGCGAACTTTTCATTAGCTTGTGCCAGACTTTTTGAGTAAGCAGAGCGGATCTTTTTTTGTAGGGCAAAAAAGTTAAACTTTATCTTTAACTAAAATTGAAAAAGTTAGGGGTCTTACTTTAATTTTACTGCAAAAAAGTTATAGGTCTTAACTTAACTATAACTTTAACTTAAGTTAAAGCAACCTTATTTTAACTTTAAATTAAAGTTATTTTAAAAAAGTTATAAAAGTAACTGACTTTCGGCTTACTTTAACTTTAACGTAAATTAACGCCTGAGCCTTACTTTAACTGTAACATTGACTTAAATTGAAGCAGTGGCCTTTACTTAAAAAGTTTACTTTATTGTGGCATTGAGGTTTATAACAGATTTGTCAATTCCTAGCTGCATTTGATTTTGATTTTAAACTAATCTCGTTTTAATACCGAATACAGCTTTACAATTTGTTGCTTGTTTACAAACTGATTTATAAGAAAGTTTAATTACGGTTGATTAATTTGTACTGAAAGTCTCAAAATCCTAATCTCGGACTAATTGAAGTTTTGTTTGCGTTAGGGCACTTTTATTTTTTACATACTTCCTTTTTTTCAATTTTTCATAATTTCTAGTTTGTTAAAAATTATATTCCACTTTGTATAATTTAATAAAAAAATATTTGAGATTCATTCCAACTGTTGCTAAAAAACTTTCAAATTTTGTTCTGAATAAAATAAAGAGATAGCTAAACCGACAAGTTTTGGTATCGAAACTGATTCTGGTATCAATAAAATTAGAAAAATTGTAAGATCAAATTTTGTTTTTTATGTCGATAATGTGCAATACATTAAAACGCTGGTAAACTAACCAACGGTAAAAGTTTCATACGCATACACTATTATGCTGGGTGAAATAAGATAGGTCCCACAGAGTACTTATAGGAATTTACGGCAGCTCATCATCGGCCCCATCACCAGCTCATCGGTAGAGCGCTGGGCTGCAGGCTCAGCGATGGGTGGTTTGAATCCCCTCTAGGTCATTCAGATGTTGATGCTGTCCTTTCTTTTAGAAAGAATCCACCCTATTTTTCTTGACACATGTACTCTTGATACATAGCGTACACAATAATATTGCTCAAAGCACAAATAGCAAAGAAGCACAAATCAGTGTACTATAAAATCTTTAGCATCTTATTTTTTTTCAACTTTAAACTGTGCCGAAGTTGTTAGCTTATTTTTCAATACAAATATGTAAAATTAAAGAGAGCTTAAACAGCATGTTTGTCAAGTTTGAATCCGCGGATTATTAATTTTAGTCTGCAATTATCGGATTAAAGATCTGAGGCGACGCCTTCCGTTATTTTGATGCGGATTAGGTTGCTTTAAACCAGCTTTCAAACCAATTATCGAGCCACTCCCAAATAACTTGTTATTGCCTTTATATATAATTACCGGCTAAGTAAAGTAGAAACCCATTATGGGATTAAAATGAGAAATTATTTTGATTAGATTAAATAATTATTTAATTCAGTTTATTAATCAATTAATGAACTAGCTTGGTCCTGAACCACAAGCATAATGAAAAAGGTCACAACGATGCAGGAAGTGGATTAAACGGATTAGATTAAGATTAATTTCTCTAAAGTCCGATTTGGACTTAGAAGTCCGAAATATAAAAATCTTAAGTTTGAATCAGACCTCTGAGACTGTGGACATATATGCACACTTCAGTCCGAAACCGGAATTTTTTAAACTAAAAGTCCACAGATGAATTAAGGAACAAATTTTTTTCCATTTTTTCCAAAATTTTGACACATCTGGTTTTTTGTTATTAGCTTATTCGCAAAAAAATAACATTTAAATTTCAAATGTGTAGCGGGAAAATGTTCACAGAATAAACCCTATATGAAACACACTAATTGAAGCCCAATCATTTTACAATAGAACAAACATTTGATACCTTCTTTTCAGAATGCGTAAATTGTGTGCATGTGACAGCAGTCAACTACATAATTATGTATGTGCTTTATTACTGAAATTAAATTAATAAATCTAAACCTGCTAATTTAATTTATGATAAGGCCCTAAATCAATCATAACAACCCAATTAACTGTCGAAAATTGTCCGATGATTCAAAAAAACACGTCAAAACACCACTCAATCTAATATGTTGTCTCAATGTCTTAATCTTGTCTAATCATTTATAAACCACTTAATTATAATCCAAGTGGTAAACCATATGGTATATAAACTGTGATTCGCAAGAGTTTTTCATTGGACACGTCTTAACTACCAGTAACTCGCTCTTTAGTTTTATATCCGCTTAGTTGTGATGAAGATGCTTCGAGTAAGTTTCAATACTTTTTTCACTTCAATAATAAAATTAATGATACTACATATTTGTTACAAACTAAAAAACGAATTATTTTAATTGCATTAAAAAGTTGAAAACAATTTACGTTCAGCATTTAGTTTTATTTTTTAAAGTTTTAAGCATACATTATTCTTAGTTTCGATTATCAAACCAGAACAAAATCGGCCTGCAATATGAGTGTGCTGTAGCTTATTCGTGCGTATTTTAGAACTTTTACAGGCTTCTTATTGTGATTGGATAGCATTGATTTTTATTTTTTAGCCAAAAACTAAAGTCCTAAAAGCCAGCACTTTGCTAATGTGTCTTCCGAACTTTTCCTGATATAGTATTACGGTCTTTCTTGCATGAAGCAGCTCTTTAACACTGTTTGAAAATGATGATGCCCAATCTTAGAAAAGTGCCGGTTATAATGCTTCGTTCCAGTCAACTTTCAGACAAGTTTGAATAGCATAGGTTGTGGAAAAGGTTAATTTCAGAGTGTCATTGTAATAATATTTTTATTTTTGTTCTAGATTGCTGCTTTCGTCACCCTGTTATCATTCATAGCAATAGAAGGTGTCTATCAAGCACCGCTAGCGGATATGCGTAATTTGTTTCGGACCAAAAAAATTACAATTTACAATTCGCACCACGGATATCACCACCACAACCAATTACACCAACTGATAAACCGATTGCAATATCTCATTGTTCCAGTGAAAAAATAGCTATAATAAGCTGTTGTTTACTATTTTTGAACAATTTTAATTTTTTATTGTACTAGGTTTGAGCTCTTGAATATTGATATTTCGATATTTGACACTTAGGCTCGATCCGGTTATATTCAGCCTTACATCAGGGCCCTGTTGCTCAACATTACAAGTCTTACAATTGTAACAATTGTGAAATTTCACAAGCTTCATAATTGTAACAATTGTAAGATTGGCCTATAAAATGTGCATGTATAAATCCAACTGTGAAATAATTTTGGATTACAATTGTAACAATTGTAATTCAAAAAATTCAAATTTAATTCAATTTACGCTTACAATTGTTACAATTGTAACAATTGTAAAAATTTTGGGTTGCGCAGCTACAATTGTTACAATTGTAACAATTGAAAGTGTCTTGGTGTGTGAAATGTGCATGATTGGAGCTACAATTGTTACAATTGTGAAATTTCACAAACGTTTGTGAAAATTTACAAACGTTTGTGAAAACTGAGTGGCCGAAGTTAAAGTTCAATTACTCATGATATAGCTTGCTAAAAAACACAAAAAAATAGTTCAAATTTTAACGATAAACTGACAAATCTTTTATATAAATAAAAAGGTACAATAATAAAGTAATGCTTAAAAATATTGTCATTAAAAACACTGACGGAAGAAACAACACTTGTAAAAATCCTTCACAATTGTTACAAATCTGGATTTACATACAGTCGGTTTCAAATGAAAAAGGATTCTAGGCGTCGGGATTAGTGATGAAACCGGACGCGTCGGATGATGTCATCCGACGCTTCGGATGATGTCACCCGACGCGTCGGGTGATGTCATCCGACGCGTCGGGTGATGTCATCCGACGCCCTCGGTTATGCAATCCGACGCCTAGAGTTTTTCCAGACAGTAATTAATTAGCTGTCAAAGGTCAGGCCTAAAGTTTTGAATAGGGGTGGCTCTTTCAGTGAAAATTATGAATACTACATCATTTTATTGTTTAGCTTCTTTAACTAAAAATAAGAATTTAGTAGGTAAAATTATCTTATATTTCAAGTAAACATCTATTAATAAACATATAAAAATAATCTATAAAAAATTGTACATAACTCGTTGAGGAGTCACCCTCATAAATTTTTCCTGCAAGCTCTCCAATTTCTAACTCTATGATGAAATGCGACGCCCAGCCAGGCCCGTCGGATGATGTCATCCGACGGCCTCGGTGATGAAACCCGACGCGTCGGATGATGTCATCCGACGCGACGGATGATGTCATCCGACGCGACGGATGATGTCATCCGACGCGTCGGATGATGTCATCCGACGCGGCGGATGATGAAATGGCGTCAGCCAAATCCATTTTCATTTGAAAATGACTGTATGTGTCTGCGCAACCCGATTTAGAACATTTGTTGGAAATAAGACGAAATTTCAAAAATTTGTAAACAGCTTAGCATATGAAATATGCATGAAATTGATTACAATTGTTACAATTGTTACAATTGTAACAAATGTGAAATTTCACAATTTTCACAATTGTAAGTCTTTGCGTAACCGAGTACCACATACAATTGTTACAATTGTAACAATTGTAGCTTTGTGCAATCGGGCCCAGCCTGCAAAATTGGTAATTAAATAATGACGTTCTGATAGCGTATAAGATCGGCATGTGGCGTCATTATTTCGTGATTTTGCCGGCTGAACGGACATACAGCTGTATGACTCGACGCGTAGAAATATGCTCGTAGAGTAAACCAGAATGTTCTGACCTGGTGCAATAATTGACTTTAGTTTTGTTGTTTTCTTCTCATCAATTACTGGCACGGTTCTCAGCAAGCTAAGAAGTAAACAATGAGAGATAAGCAATAAAAAATAAAAAAAGAAACAATAGAAGTAGAAGTTAGATTACAAAAGTTAGTTAGTCAAAAGTTAGTCAGTTAGATGACAAAAGTTTTCATTGCCTTTCTCACTTCTTAGCTCTGCTATCAGATATCACTAATGTTTTTTTTCTGTTTTTGTGTGTTTATAAACCTAGTTATTTTTTATAATATATGTACATAAGTAAATTGTTTGATTGCATAATTGTTTTAAAATGTTTATACTTAAAACTAAATAAAACGGTTATGCAGCATTATCCAAGCTCCAGTTTCTATGACACTACAAATGTTTAATCACAATTTTAGTTTTAACGCTGAAACCTTAAACCTCTAATAAAACCTTAAACCTTAGACCTTAAACCCTAAACCTTCAGTGGGAAGCGGTCATAATACTAAATGCACGATTTTAAGTTAAGTTCACAGTATAACTATGGTTATTAGGAACTTGTTTCACGGTTTTAAGTAATATTTATGTTGTAATTAGCTAAAGCAACTTTTCTGTACAATTTTTCACATCAGTTATAGTAAAAATGCTATTATTTACTATAAATTCGCTGTTTTAATTTAAATTTTGGTTAAAATTAGTGAAAATAGTTATGCTGAAATATTTTATGCTTTATTTTTAGTGAAACTAGTATCATAAATACTAAATTTACAGTTTTAAGTCTCGTTTAGGTTAACATTAGCTAAAGCAACTTTGTTGCATTCTGTTTTTTAATCCAGTCTCAGTAGAAATGCTGTTATGTTTCCAAAATTTACTATTTTAAGTTAAATTTTGATTAAAATTAGCTAAAACAGTTATGTTGTAATAATTTACGCTTTACTTTTAGTGAAACTATTATCATAAATACTAAATTTACAGTTTTAAGTTTATTTCACAGTGGAGCAGTGATTATTAGTAGTAGTTTCACAGTTTTAAGTAACATAAAATTAGCTAAAGCAACTATGTTGCATTATGTTTTCCTCCAGTTTTACTAAAAATGCTGTTATTTATTCTAAATTCACTGTTTTAAGTTAAATTTGGTAAACATAGATAAAACAGTTATGTTGCAATATTTTACGCTGTACTTTTAGTGAAACTGTTATCATAAATACAAAATTAACAGTTTTAAGGTTTAAAATTGTTTTACAGTTTTTAAGTTTCAAGTTTTAGTAAACTTATTATAAATAATAATTTACAGTTTAGTTTCGCATTTGGTAAAAAACTTAAAAACTGTAAAAAAATTTAAAACCTTAAAACTGTAAATTTAGTATTTATGATAATAGTTTCACTAAAAGTTAAACGCGTAAATTGCAACACAACTGTTTGGCTAATTATAACAAATAACAGCATTTCTACTAAAACTGGGTTAAAGCATAATGCAACAAAGTTGTTATAATAGTGAAACCATAACGCAATAGGCTGGTCCAAATCTGAACTTTTAAACGTTGCTTTTATGTTTATTATTCTTTTCCACAAAATATATTTAAATGTTTTTTTAAATTGGGTTTAGTTCAGCGTACTTCCAATTTTGTAACACATAAACTTGCCTTCTGTTTAAATTGCTTGACTGTATGCGGAATTTTTTTGCCACAGCGAAGAAATAACAAAATACATCAAAAAATGTCTAAAATTGAGCTGATAAGCTTCATTCACCAAATTATTAGGTGTGCACACTATGAGTGCTATCGACACTTTAAAAATGCAATTGTGTACAAAATAAATTGATTAATAATTTGCAAAAAACGGTGTAAATTAATTTAGTAATTGCTACAAAATTTAACAAAGAAAAAAGCTGCGAAAACGTAACTACCACCTTAAGGTGGCGCTCCGAATAACTGACTTTGGACAGTAAAAGTTTTCAATCACGTTTTCAGGTCTTTGTTCTTGAAGAAAGGTTGTTCAGCAGTGAATTAGCTTTCGTTTGATATACATAACATGTAGTTTTGTTGACATTAATTTTTTGACCTGCATTTTGATATGGCAAAATCTTCAAATCGATTTTCCGAAAAATTGTATATGGCTTTTGTTACTTTTGATAACGGTTTTTCGCAGATAATAGGTGACTGCAACTTTTTAAAAAATCGTTTGTGTGGGCAAACATTTGTAAAAAAAAATTCAAATTACGTTGAGCGATATTGACAAAAATGCACTATTTTTCAAGCTAATTTTTCGTTAGCTACTTTTTGGCTTCTCCAACTTTTCTCAATGGTTATTTGCATTAAAAAATATTTTTGACACCGTCGTTTGTGTGGGCAAACCTCAGAATTTTCTGATCGGCAATAGCCTTTTTTGAATCGTGATAGCTCTCCTCCATGTCGTTTTTTCATTGTGAAATTTGACTTAAAGTTAGAAAATAAGTAGATTCAGGTGTACCTTCTTCGAAAATGTTGATCTCTGTTTTTGGTGAAATTCTGCAGCGATTTCAAGTTGACCAATTTTAGAAAAACTAGTGTATTTTGAGCCAAAACAATTGGATTGAAATTATAAGAAAAGATACACCTCGGCAACATAATTACCTACAGTTTAAGCTATAGATCGTAAAATTTGAACAAAGTTTCGCTCAGTTATGCCGTTTGAAAAATTATGCGCATTTAGCGAAAATAGAAATTTTCAATCGGTGATAAAAAATCAGAACACGGCAGCAGGCACGTGAAACTTACTCAGAAACAGAGCTTTGTAGCAGGCGTCAACATATTTAAACGAAATTCATTCTAGCTAGAACCTACGTTGACTTATAAGATAATAAAGTTATGGAAGTTATTCGGAGCGCCACCTTAAGGGGGTAGTGTCGCGAAAGCAGTCGATTTTGCGCGACTGTAAAACTTGTTCAGTAAAATGTTAGAAATTGTTCTTCTATATTTTAAAAGTCTACCAAAAGCCAAATTATTTTTCCAAGTTTCAGCAAAATTGGTGCAGCATATAGTTTGCAATAATGTCTCAAAGTCGGAAAAATGACGAAAAAAAAACCTATTCACATTCCATTTTTTAGTCACATTTAGCAATTTTTCTGTTTATTTTTTTTATACAGACTAATAGCACATATGTTGTAGTTTATGCACACAAAATTTAGTGCAGATTGCTGTAACGGCTGTGGAGTAATACTAGTTTGAACTGTGAAGGTGTACTTAAACTGTAAAATAGTAATAGCAATGATGATAAATTGTGGAAAATCTAGCCGCTTATTTTCAAATCAGAAGAAAAACGAACCTTCAATTTTCTTTTTTCTTATTTGTCGCAAAAACTTGTGCGTCCACACATGATGTGTACTTCACAAGCTGGCCAATCTGATATCTGGCTTCATTTTTTTAACTTTTATGTCTCTATTGTGTGATGTCTGGCTCACAAATGGTGATTGGTTAAAAATATTGATAAATATTGGTAGTCTATTGTCTGGCAGTATTTATTTGACACCAAATGGCATTTCACTAGTTTGTCAGTGAACGTACAATTTCAAAGCAAAAAGTTCTCATTTTGCAGCCTATGAGCAAAACTGCTTTGGCGACACTACCACCTTAAGGGGGTAGTGTCGCGAAAGCAGTTTTGCTCATAGGCTGTGAAAACAGAACTTTTTGTTTTGAAGTAGTACATGCAATGAGAAGCTAGTCCAACGCTGTATGGCATCAAATAACTACTGCCAGACATCACACTATCAATATTGACAAATATCTTGGACCAATCGTCATTAGTAAGCCAGACATCACACAATAGGGACATAAAAGTTCGAAAAATCAAGCCAGATATCAGATTGGCCAGCTTGTGAAGTACACATCATGTGTGGACGCACAATTTTTTGCGACAAATAAGAAAAAAGAAAATTGAAGGTTCGTTTTTCTTCTGATTTGAAAATAAGCGTCTAGATTTTCCACAATTTATCATTATTGCTGTTACTATTTTACAGTTTAAGTACACCTTCACAGTTCAAACTAGTATTACTCCACAGCCGCTACAGTAATCTGCACTAAATTTTGTGTGCGTAAACTACAACATATGTGCTATTATTCTGTGTAAAATAACTAAACAGAAAAATTGATAAATGTGACTAAAAATTGGAATGTGAATAGGTTTTTTTTCGTCATTTTTTCGACTTTGAGACATTATTGCAAACTATATGCTGTACCAATTTTGCTGAAACTTGGCAAAATAATTTGCCTTTTAGTAGATTTTTAAAATATAGAAAGAACAATTTCTAACATGTTACTGAACAAGTTTTACAATCGCGCAAAATCGACTGCTTTCGCGACACTACCCCCTTAAGTGACATTTATGTTATGTTCAGCAAAAGCAACTTTGTTGCATTATGTTTTAATCCAGTAATAAATGCTGTTATTTATTTTAAACTCACTGTTTTAAGTTTAATTTGGTTAAAAATAGCTAAAACAGTTATGTTGCAATGTTTTACGCTTTACTTTTAGTGAAACTATTATCATAAATAGTAAATTTACCGTTTTATGTCTCGTTTAGTCTGAAATTAGCTAAAACAAGTTTGTTGCATTCTGCATCCAGAATTTGCATCATGATGGATACATTTTGCATCCAGATTTAGTAGCAATGCTGTTATTTATTAACAATTTACTGTTTTAAGTTAAATGTTGGTTAGAACTAGCTAAAACAGTTATGTTACAATATTTTACGCTTTAGTTTTAGCGAAACTATTATCATAACTACTAAATTTACACGTTTAAGTCTCGTTTAGGTTTACGTTAGCTAAAACAACTTTGTTGCGCTATGTTTTAACACAGTTTTAGTAAACATATGTGCAGCAACAGTTTTGTGCCTATGCTAAAAATATATATTCTATATAGTCATGCTATATGTAGTTTTTTGCCGAGTAAAGTAATCTATGTTGCAACTGTATACCTGGTGACTCTGGAGTGATAACTTTAGTCTTTCTTTACCTCAGACAGTATGGACCTTAACGCCTATGTCAAAGAAACCCTGAGTCGCGTTCTGCAAACACTCTACGAGCATCAGGAAGACTTCCAAGTACCTCATACTAAACGCGAGATTATCGATTGTCTGGAACGAGAGAACCCGTCAGCCGTTTTGTTGGCTATTCGGGCAATTACTGCTCAGCCACCCCCTGCTGCAACCCAAATCCAGTCCTTGCCGCAGCGGCACAGCGTCAAAGTGCCGGATTTTTATCCTAAAGAGTCCATTTGTATGGTTTCAACAAATAGGCCAATTATTGGATGGTCTGCCCGAAAATGTACAAAAGAGAAGTTTGTTAGCAGCCTTGCCGACTGAAGTAATTCTGGAGTGTGGTGTAAATGTTGAGCACACCATTTGAAGATATAAAGGCAAATATTATTGCGCGGTTGGCAGACAGCGATGAGCGTCGACTACGTATTCTGCTTTGCGACCAGCAGCTGGGCGATCGAAAGCCGAGCGTTGCCTTGCGACATCTACAGCGTCTGGCACCTACAAACGCCCAAATTGTTCGTTTACGCTTTGCTACGAAATAAGCCGAAAGGAGTTGTAATAGCTGTTTTTGGAATGTCAGATTCTGCCATCGGAATCTGATCGTAAGCATGGCCAAATCCGCACGAGAAAACACTTTACTCCCTCGCAATCCATTAGTAATATCATTAATGTTCAGCATAGGATAGCGATCAGGAATAGTTTGTTTGTTCAGTGCGCGGTAATCTCCACATGGTCGCAAATCACCATTTGACTTTGTCACAATGTGTAGCGGTGTTGCATAGGCAGATTCTAACGCATACAACTATCCCTCGCTCAAGAAGCGAAGCATATTCTTTAGTAGCTGCCTCAAGTTTCACCCAAACAATCTTCTTGGGCGGCAAAAGTTTGGCGGACCGACTGTCAATATATGGTGCTTAATGGGATGGCAAATAGGGTCACCCAGTTAGGAGCTAAAAAATGTCACTGAATTCAGCTAAAGAGGTTGTATCTCTATGCGACAATTGCGAGACGCTGTAATAATTGCTGGCTGATAGTTAGTGATTGCAGTGTTCCAAGGTGAAGTTTCTTTCTTAGTGTCCATAGCTTTAACAAAAAATAGTGAGTTAGCTTTACAGTTAATGCCTAAATCGTAGTAGCGTAAAAAGTCAGTGCCAAGGATAACGAGTACATCAGCAATAATAAACGGCCACTCAAAAATTGCTTTAAGAGAAAGCAATTTAAATTGAAGACGTCTAGTACCATAGGTTTTAATGTTAGTTCCATTAGCCGCTATTAATTTTGTGTTCAACCGCTCTGATATTTGATTGCGAAAAGTTTACAGGCAAAACAGAACAATCACTACCAGTGTCTACTAAAAATTGTCCCTAGCAATA
>JASANF010000124.1:0-14155 GCA_030248245.1 Trissonchulus sp. WLG1_4
AAGGAACTGTAACGTTTTTGAAACGTTACATCTGATTGGCTGTTTCTATATTCTAGCGAAATTTTAGTTGGCTGCTGAGCTAAGTTCGGACTAAGTTCGAAGCAAGTTCGCCCCCCCCCCCGTCCGGAGCAAGTTCGATTGTGTGCATGCAAACACTTCTTGCTCCGAACTTGCTTCAAAAGTCTAGGTTCGGACCCCCCCCCAAGCAAGTTCTATCGTGTAAATTGGCCTTAACGCAGTCGTTTTTCGGAAAAGTTAAAAGTCCGAATTTTGAAAAAAAATCAAAAACGGACCATACCTTGCGCCAAAAACTTACGGCTTCGGGAAAGACAAAACCTAATAATGTAAAATGAACTTCGCAGTACGAAAAAAGTATGAACATGTCTTACGAAAAAAATACAAGCCGTACTTTCTGAAGGACTTGATCCAGATCTTTAGGTCATCTGTGTGATGACGTCGGAAATATGTTTTGGCAACAAATGAGGTTGTGGCTAAACAATGGAGAACAAAGAAAATAATGGACAATGTCGTAGTAGTCACAGACTTAAAAATTAGATCTGACAAAGCCTGAAAACTTAGAACTTTAGCTAAAAGGTGAACGTAGATAAGATTATCTGTTTAGTCGCACGTTCGCATTCAGGACATGGTTAATATTGCACAAATTTTAAACGTTAAGATTTAACCGGTTGGAAAACTTTCGTTTGAATTTCAGTTTTACTTCTCAGGCGGGCCAGGCCAACCCGAGCAGATTTTGAAGGAATCGATTTGCAAGTAGCAAGCACACTAATTGGGCGTGATAAAGTATGGGCTATTGCGTAAGAAAAAGAAAGCTAAAAGACTTTTCCAAAACTGCTTGCTATTAACCACTAATTAATTTAAAAGGCCCATAAAAATTTCAAAATGACATTGAATTCATTATATACTTTGTTATCTCTCACGATAAAAAATTTATCTGGAAACAATGTTGGTGAAAAGCTTGTGTTCAAACTTTTAAAAATCTTTAGCGTTTCACCCTTTACTACAGCAAAAATTAATTTGGTAACTTTACGCAAAGCGGCACTTACGCTTTTATCACAGCCCGCTGATCCTTATGACCTTATACCTGCAGTTTTTTTACCATATGAATGAAATTCTTCGACATAAATTATGAATTTCTACTACTATATCTACTACATCTACTGCAAACGGAACGGTACGAATAATTGATTGCTGATTTTACAGCATTAATAATAAAAGTAATTAATTAATCAGCTGTAACACGATGTGGTTCACATAGAGGAAGTTGCATAGACGTACACTATCCCGTGACGGAAAATAGCAGCTTAACGGTCGGGGCCGTCCCATATCCCTCTAGCACGCTCCAGCGTATACCATCACCATCAGCTTTTTCTCAGCTTTACTTCGATCTGTAAAAATTTTCATAGTTTGTAGTTTACAATAAACTCAATTTTTTACACCGATTTAGTCACTAATAACAGTAACACCATGGTTTGCCCAATTGCTAAAATTAATAAAAAATACAAATGACAAAATACAGTACACAGCATCAGAGGTGTAGCCAGAAAAAAAATTTAAGGGGGGAGTTCGTACATTTCGATTTTTTCGCAAGGTGTTACACGCACTTAATTGCAATTTTACGAAAAGACAACATTTTAGCCTTTTTCGGTCAAAACATTGCGTAATTTTTGACCATAGCAGCAAGAGTACATAATAGCGTCTGACTCTATATAGAAAAGTGAGAACGCTCTCCAGCCTGCCTGTGTTCTAGCACAGGCAGATGCGCTGGTCGTTTTCAGGCTACATGTTGACATTCTATGCAACATGTGACTGGCCAATCACAAGCGAGCTTCTATTATCTGATTGGCAGACGCCTGTGCACGTGCTCCAATCATAAAACGGGATAGGAATAAAGGTTAATAACTCATTATTTATTCATAGTCTGCTTGTAAAAACATTAAAAATGTTTGCAAATACCTTTGGGGATATTTTGGCAAACTTTCAGCGAAATTGATTGAAAAACTTTAAAAAAAATTCAGAAAAGTTTTTCTCAAAAGTTTTGAATCAATTTTGCTCTAAAAGTTTGCCAAAATATCCCTAGAGGTATTTGCTAACCTTTTTTAATAATTTTGCAAGCAGACTATGAATAAATAATGAGTTATTAAGCTTTTATCCCTATCTTAATGCTTATCAACGCATCAGCGATTATATACTAAAGTGTGTTACGCACGGAATCTACGCGCTGATTGGCCAGTCACATGTTGCATAGAATGTCAACATGTAGCCTAAAACGACCAGCGCATCTGCCTGTGCTAGAACACGGACAGGCTGGAGAGTGTCTCACTCTTCTTCTATATAGAGTGAGACGCTATTATGTACTCTTGATAGCAGCATCAAACGTAAAATTGGAGCTCAAAACACCGAAAATTACAAAAATGGCGGGCTGGAAAGGTTCCAGAAACTAAAAATTTGCAAATTTTTTAAAACTTTTTGATATTAAAACCTGTGAATTTACTAAAAATGTCATTTTTGTGACAATAAAACAGCTAAAATGATACACTAAACAGTGTATAAGCAAACACATAGCGCATAATGCATCAGTATACACATGCACATGCCTTCATACAAGAAAGACAAGGAACACTAAGCCACAGAGTTGCAGGAGTCTGGGAGCGGCAGCCGCAGCCCCCAGGAAAAAATTGGGAAATTTTTTAATTTTTAGGCCAAATTTGGTCAATTGGAAACGTATCGGAAATTTTTTTCGGCCAGAACCTAAAAACCAAAGGAGGGAACCTTGTGTACAATTTCAGTCGGAAAAAATTTCGGGGGGGTGGGGGAACTCCCCCATTCCCCCCCTGGCTACGCCCCTGCACAGCATGAACAGGAAAAAAGATTACAAATCTAATAGTTTATTATTATAAAAGTGCCCTTTCACAAAGGGCAGCAGTGTGGGTAGAATAGGAAAGTTGGCTGATCTATCGCGGAAAAATGCTAATAAGCTTATTAAACAGTCGGGACAAGTTTTGCAGCAGAATAGGAAAACTCAGCTTGCTAAATGAAGCGGACAAGAGTTGCGTCAGAATAGCAGTCGCCCTGCGACACATTAGTGCTTTCTGCACCCTATTCGCGCGAATTAATCAGCCATTATCATCAGCTGCCTGTTGCCGGAAAAGTTCCGTGTATGTACTTCATTTGGTTCTTGATGTTATTTTTTAGACAAGCTATATATGTCCAGAAGAAATAATTGTTCATCCATAATATATTATCGATCGCCATTCGTTTTTATTGTTACGTACATATGTAAGTGTAGTTTAAGCTTATATAAATTAGACAGTTATTTGTATTAACTAGAGTTATACACGGTTGTATCTATGTATATTCACATTTTATGATTCGTATTGAATATTAGTAGTTAATGTCTATTGTCTATATAATACTGATACAATGTTAAGTTGGAATACGCCGTTACTCATTTGTAATTTTCGGGAAAGATGTCTATACAAAACGAAAATAGATTGCGCATGGAGAAATTTAAATGAAATACCTGTATATATCTGTAGAATATAAATACTAATGTGCGCCAGGCGACTGTATTGTGACGCAAACTCTTGTCCGCTTCATTTAGCAAGCTGAGTTTCCCTATTCTGCTCCAAAACTTGTCCCGACTGTTTAATAAGCTTATTAGCATTTTTCCGCTATAGATCAGCCAACTTTCCTATTCTACCCACACTGCTGCCCTTTGTGAAAGGGCACTTTTATAATAATAAACTATTTTTTTGACTGTAAAAAAAAATTCAAAAATTTGGTCAAATTCAATTCGGCACTGTGCCAGGGGTGCCAAAGTGGAACAGTATACAACGTAGACCAAAACGTATCATGATACCCCTGCGACATATATAGAGCTGCAATAGAAATACAGAACGAGCGGCTATCGATAAAAGCGTTATACAGTGAGAAAGTCATGAAAAAACATGTTTTCAAGGGTGTCAGAGGGGGGTACATCAGTTCTGGCTACTAGGTAAATCTGGCAGCAAAATTAATAGCACGTTGCAATGCACAGTATAGGGGTTTATATTCGCATAGAAATGACAGAACCCTCTATGTATAACCGCTTTGGCTGCACCGCCCGGGACTACCCCCCACGTAAATACCTCCCGAGCCCACTACCTAGCGCTATAGTGGACGATCGACTCCAAAATAGCAGATGCACTACAACCCACTACATACCATGCATGCAAAAGATCAGACTTGGGCTGTTTGCGCGACGTCTCAAAAGCTGGCATATTTTTACCGACTTTGCCATTTTTCGAGGCCCAAAAAAGGGGTTTCCCCCCTCCCACAGAGCCAAAACGGCAAAAGCCTAGAACACCATTTTGCTAATGCCTCTATTCCCAACCAGATTGAATATAAATAGCACAAAAAAGTGCCCCGCCAATGTGTATTTCTTGAGATTTGCGACCGGAAAAAAAAAAGACAGAAAAATCCGAGTTTGCGGAGACGATTTTTCATATCTCGGGTAATACCCAACCGATTTGCCTGAAATTTGGCCAGCATGTAGCCGTCCCCCAGGCAAGTACACACACCAAATTAAAACAGATTTGCTTGCATAAATTTTCAGTTATTAAAAAAATTCATTTTAAAATCTCGCAATATGGTGTGTGGGTCCTATTCTAGGGTTTGGCGCTATCGCGCCAACCCTGATACAATAAAATAAATAATAATAGTTTAAAAACTAACCAAATTTTTATCAACGGTCTCGCGGTTCTTGTTCCGGTTACGTGGTTGATCCTATATTATAAATAATTTATATATATAGGTATAGTCCAGAATAATCGGGGAGCCCAGACCCTAACACTAGCGAACGGAAGAACCCCCCTACATCACAAATATGAAATTGGCGCGGCCAACCCTAGAATAGGACCCACACACCATATTGCGAGATTTTAAAATGAATTTTTTTAATAACTAAAAATTTATGCAAGCAAATCTGTTTTAATTTGGTGTGTGTACTTGCCTGGGGGACGGCTACATGCTGGCCAAATTTCAGGCAAATCGGTTGGGTATTACCCGAGATATGAAAAATCGTCTCCCGCAAACTCGGATTTTTCCGTCTTTTTTTTTCGCGGTCGCAAATCTCAAGAAATACACATTGGCGGGGCACTTTTTTGTACTATTTATATTCAATCTGGTTGGGAATAGAGGCATTAGCAAAATGGTGTTCTAGGCTTTTGCCGTTTTGGCTCTGCTGGGAGGGGGGAAACCCCTTTTTTGGGCCTCGAAAAATGGCAAAGTCCGGTAAAAATATGTGCCAGCTTTTGAGACGTCACGCAAATAGCCCAGGTCTGATCTTTTGCATGCATGGTAGTGTACTGGGGTTGTAGTGCATCTGCTATTTTGGAATCGATCGTGCCACTATAGGACTAGGTAGGGGGCTCGGAAGGTAATTTACGTGTATTAGGGGGGTAGTCTACCTACGGGCAGTGCAGCCAAAACGGTTATACATAGAGGTCTGTCATTTCGTATGCGAATATAAACCCCTATACTGTGCATTGCAACGTGCTATTAATTTTGCTGCCAGATTTACCTAGTAGCCAGAACTGATGTACCACCCTCTGACACCCTTGAAAACATGTTTTTTCATGACTTTGTCACTGTATAACGCTTTTATGGATAGCCGCTCGTTGTTTATTTCTATTGGAGCTCTATATATAGTCGCAGGGGTATCCCATGATATTGTTTGGTCTACTTGTTGTATACTGTTTCACTTTGGCACCCCTGGCAAAGTGCCCGAATGGTCAATTTGACCAAATTTTCGAATTTTGTCAGTTTTGTTGAGAAACAGTCAAAATAGTTTATTATTATAAAAGTGCCCTTTCACAAAGGGCAGCAGTGTGGGTAGAATAGGAAAGTTGGCTGATCTATAGCGGAAAAATGCTAATAAGCTTATTAAACAGTCGGGACAAGTTTTGCAGCAGAATAGGGAAACTCAGCTTGCTAAATGAAGCGGACAAGAGTTGCGTCAGAATAGCAGTCGCCCTGCGACACATTAGTATTTATATTCTACAGATATATACAGGTATTTCATTTAAATTTCTCCATGCGCAATCTATTTTCGTTTTGTATAGACATCTTTCCCGAAAATTACAAATGAGTAACGGCGTATTCCAACTTAACATTGTATCAGTATTATATAGACAATAGACATTAACTACTAATATTCAATACGAATCATAAAATGTGAATATACATAGATACAACCGTATAACTCTAGTTAATACAAATAACTGTCGAATTTATATAAGCTTAAACTACACTTACATATGTACGTAACAATAAAAACGAATGGCGATCGATAATATATTATGGATGAACAATTATTTCTTCTGGACATATATAGCTTGTCTAAAAAATAACATCAAGAACCAATGAAGTACATACACGGAACTTTTCCGGCAACAGGCAGCTGATGATAATGGCTGATTAATTCGCGCGAATAGGGTGCAGAAAGCACTAATGTGTCGCAGGGCGACTGCTATTCTGACGCAACTCTTGTCCGCTTCATTTAGCAAGCTGAGTTTTCCTATTCTGCTGCAAAACTTGTCCCGACTGTTTAATAAGCTTATTAGCATTTTTCCGCTATAGATCAGCCAACTTTCCTATTCTACCCACACTGCTGCCCTTGGTGAAAGGGCATTTTTATAATAATATAATATTAGATTTGTAATCTTTTTTCCTGTTCATGCTGTGCAGGGGCGTAGCCAGGGGGGGGGGATGGGGGGAATCCCCCCCCCCCGAAATTTTTTCCGACTGAAATTGTAGACAAGGGTCCCCCCTTTGGTTTTTAGGGTCTGGCCGGAAAAAATTTTCGATACGTCTCCAATTGACCAAATTTGGCCTAAAAATAAAAAATTTTCGCAAATTTTTTTCTGGGGGCAGCCGCCCCCAGACCCCTGCAACTCTGTGGCTTAGTGTTCCTTGCCTTTATCTTGTATGAAAGCATGTACATGTGCATATTGCTGCATTATGCGCTATGTGTTTGCTTAATACACTGTTTAGTGTATCATTTTAGCTGTTTTATTGTCACAAAAATGACATTTTTAGTAAATTCACAGGTTTTAATATCAAAAAGTTTTAAAAAATTTGCAAATTTTTAGTTTCTGGAACCTTTCCAGCCCGCCATTTTTGTAATTTTCGGTGTTTTGAGCTCCAATTTTACGTTTGATGCTGCTATCAAGAGTACATAATAGCGTCTCACTCTATATAGAAGAAGAGTGAGACACTCTCCAGCCTGTCCGTGTTCTAGCACAGGCAGATGCGCTGGTCGTTTTCAGGCTACATGTTGACATTCTATGCAACATGTGACTGGCCAATCAGCGCGTAGATTCCGTGCGTAACACACTTTAGTATATAATCGCTGATGCGTTGATAAGCATTAAGATAGGGATAAAAGCTTAATAACTCATTATTTATTCATAGTCTGCTTGCAAAATTATTAAAAAAGGTTAGCAAATACCTCTAGGGATATTTTGGCAAACTTTCAGCGAAATTGATTGAGAAACTTTTGAGATATAAACTTTTCTGAATTTCTTCAAAGTTTTTCAATCAATTTCGCTGAAAGTTTGCCAAAATATCCCCAAAGGTATTTGCAAACATTTTTAATGTTTTTACAAGCAGACTATGAATAAATAATGAGTTATTAACCTTTATTCCTATCCCGTTTTATGATTGGAGCACGTGCACAGGCGTCTGCCAATCAGATAATAGAAGCTCGCTTGTGATTGGCCAGTCACATGTTGCATAGAATGTCAACATGTAGCCTGAAAACGACCAGCGCATCTGCCTGTGCTAGAACACAGGCAGGCTGGAGAGTGTCTCACTCTTCTTCTATATAGAGTCAGACGCTATTATGTACTCTTGCTGCTATGGTCAAAAATTAGCAATGTTTTGACCGAAAAAGGCTAAAATGTGTCTTTTTTTGCGTTAAAATTGCAATTAAGTGCATATTAACACATTTCGAAAAAATCGAAATGTCATTCCCCCCCCCTTAAATTTTTTTCTGGCTACACCTCTGATGCTGTGTACTGTATTTTGTCATTTGTATTTTTTATTAATTTTAGCAATTGGGCAAACCATGGTGTTACTGTTATTAGTGACTAAATCGGTGTAAAAAATTGAGTTTATTGTAAACTACAAACTATGAAAATTTTTACAGATCGAAGTAAAGCTGAGAAAAGCTGATGGTGATGGTATACGCTGGAGCGTGCTAGAGGGATCTGGTACTGCCCCCACCGTTAAGCCTATTCCCGTCACGGGATCATGTACGTCTATGCAACTTCCTCTATGTGAACCACATAGTGTTGTTACAGCTGATTAATTAATTACTTTTATTATTAATGCTGTAAAATCAGCAATCAATTATTCGTACCGTTCCGTTTGCAGTAGATGTAGTAGATATAGTAGTAGAAATTCATAATTTATGTCGAAGAATTTCGTCATGGTCAGACTACAGGTATGAGGTTTAACAGTCAGCGGGCTATGATAAAAGCATAAGTGCCGCTTTGCGTAAACTTCAAATTAATTTTTGCTGTAGTAAAGGGTGAAACGCTACGATTTTAAAAGTTTGAACACAAGCTTTTCACCAACATTGTTTACAGATAAATTTTTTATCGTGAGAGATAACAAAGTATATAATGAATTCAATGTCATTTTGAAATTTTTATGGGCCTTTTAAATTAATTAGTGGTTAATAGCAAGCAGTTTTGGAAAAGTCTTTTAGCTTTCTTTCTTCGCAATAGCCCATACTTTATTAGCACAATTAGTGTGCTTGCTACTTGCAAATAGATTCCTTCAAAATCTGCTCGGGTTGGCCTGGCCCGCCTGAGAAGTAAAACTGAAATTCAAACGAAAGTTTTCCAACCGGTTAAATCTTAACGTTTAAACTTGTGCAATATTAACCGTGTCGAATGCGAACGTGCGACTAAACAGATAATCTTATTACGTTCACCTTTTAGCTATAAAGTTTTAAGTTTTGGGCTTGTCAGATCTAAAATTTAGTATCTATCTGACTCTACCGACATTGTGCAGCTATACTTTCTTTATTCTCCATTGTTTAGCCACAACCTCATTTGTTGCCAAAACATATCCGACGTCATCACACAGAGGACCTAAAGATTGGGATAAAATTGCTCAGGAGGTGCGGCTTGTATTTTTTCGTAAGACATGTTCATACTTTTTTCGTACTGCGAAGTTCATTTTACATTGTCGGTTTTGTCTTACCCGAAGCCGTAAGTTTTCAGCACAAGGTATGGTCCGTTTTTGATTTTTTTCCGAAATCCGGACTTTTAACTTTCCGAAAAACGACTGCGTTAAGGCCAATTTACACGATAGAACTTGCTCCGAACCTAGTCTGGAGCAAGTTCGGAGCAAATTTTTGCATGCACACAATCGAACTTGCACCGAACATTGGCACAATCGAACTTGCACCGAACATTGGCGCTCCGAACTTGCTCCGAACTTAGCTCAGCAGCCAACTAAAATTTCGCTAAAATATAGAAACAGCCAATGTAACGTTTCAAAAACGTTACAGTTCCTTCAAATTTTTGAATTACTTTGCCGCCAAAATGTCTCTAATGCGGGCAGCGGCTGCGATTGCTGTTGTTTGTGTGTTGGAGGGCGATTCGCACCGAAACGAAACGCAGTCGACCCTGTTGGGCGCAATTTTGGCTTCTGCGTCGTCAAAAAAGGATTGCTTTGCTATTGCTACAATAATTCGGTTCAAGAACTCCGCCTAAGAAACCCGTCGAGTTACCACAATTGGTTTCGGATGAACGACGTGACATTTCGACTGCTGTCTGAAATAACTGGTCTGAAAATCAAAAAGTTGAAAGTTCAGTTAAAACAGTTTTGTGTAATTCATGTGGAGCAATCAATTCTTATAAAAAAACTTTGAAACTATTTTTTTATTTAGTCAGTAACTTACCCGTATAATTTTCCCCAAGTTGCTTCGCCAAAGCATCAAAAGCCTTTGGCGCGAGTGCTGACACAAAAACACAAACGCTGACTGAACAAAAACCATAATATGTAGCCACGGCGACTACTCTGTAGCGTGGGAAAAAATTTCAAAGCAATCTGATTGGCTGTTGAACGCTAGATCCGATGCACGTTCGGTGGAGCATCGAACTTTCGAGGCAGGTTCGGAGCAAGTTCGGAGGTGGTCCGGAGTGCGTTTACACGATCGAACATGCTCCGAACTTGCTCCGGACTAGGTTCGGAGCAAGTTCGGTCCGGAGCAAGTTCGATCGTGTAAATTGGCCTTTAGGGAATAACAAAGAAAGTATGAATCTGTTTTTACTGGAACAATTCCTAATATTCGTTTCCCTTGAATTCAAAATTCTTGTTGTATATTATTTTTGCCAATTAAACAGAATTGTTTTTTGTCTAAAATTTGTATGTATAAATTGTCTAGTCACCAGCAGTAATAAATTGGAACTCACAATTTGAACCCACGGAACTGGTCACCCAAAGTCCATTTAATTTTTTGAGACTACATAATACGATAAATGTCAACATCATGAGTGCATAATAAGAAACATCTATCGTTTTCGTAACGTCGAAGCTGTTCTCAGAACCAAAGTATTGGTCTCGTCGCAGTAGATACAAACAAAAATCAATTATCATTACAAGTCGATTTCCGTAATGTCTCTATTATAGCATATTTTTCTGATATCATCTGGGTTGTGAAGTTATACGTTTAGAAAGATACCAAGTTGCTAATTAGAGTAACCCATCGTTAACTTTGTTAAATTGTAAAGATTAGCTAAATTTTGTAACTCTAATTTTCTGAGCATCATGACTGCAACAAAATAAGGTACGGCATAAGCGTGGGACATCGTGCTTACAAAAAAACGACGCACTTTCCACAAACTATATTGAAAGGACTGACATTACACGGCACCCGTGTGGTTCCAGGACAGCCGATTATACGCATGTCATGCCAGGAACATTATTTAGTTCCGTGAACGGGTACTTAGACTCTTGACCAGTTGGAAATGTCTGAGTTAATGTGCACTAATAACAGCTAAGGGCAGCACCGTTCATGCGCCTCCACTATGACCATAAGCAATAAATAAAATATATAAGCAGCTTCCAGGATCCAGGAATAAAGTGGACGTTTTGAACACCGTGGATAATTTAGCAATTCCTCTCACTAAAACTACGTGCAGACTCGGTTTGCGGTCATTTTCTTTTTCGTAGCTTATTTTTTAAATAAGTCTAATGTTGAAGATTAGTAGTGTGGTTTCAGTTTTGGTGGTCGCTGTGTTGTCCTTTGGTGTTCTCAGTTTCAGTCGTATTATGATGTCGCTGCGGCCAAAAAGTAGGGTTTTGTTTGAAAAATAATGCTGAAATGTGACGCGTTAACATAGCAAATAGCACTTTTCAAAGCAAAAATTGAAAAGTGCTTTCCCTCACAGAAACTTTTTAGTGGCTATGCTTTAAGATTTAGATGGATAGCAGAAGTCCACAAAACTATGACCAAAGTGTTGTTTCATGGTTTCATGTTGTTAACAACAATCAATCAAGTCGCGGCAAGCCACCCCCAAACCGTTAAAATGCAGTATATTGCAGGATACAAGCCTTTTAGTTAAAATTCAGGATCAACTTCCCTAAAACCGAGACCCCGTGTACAGTGGCGTATCCAGAAAAAAATTTCAGGGAGGGTAATGACTTTTCGATTTTTTTGTAATGGGTTAAACGGCAATTTTTGCAATTTTAACACAAAAATTAGTATTGCAAAAATGCAAAGCAAATGCAAGACCACGAAGTCATCAAGTCGCAGGGGTCTAGCAGGGCGGCAGCCCCCAGAAAGACAATTTGATAGTTGTGTGATTTTTTGGCCAAATTTGGTCAGTTGGAGACGTATCGGAAATCGGGGGGCCCTTGTGTAATAATAAGCAAGACCCCAGTAAATTCACTGGGAAAAAATTTCGGAGGGGGTACGCCTTCGCCAGTGTACATTAACCTTTTAAATTTCCTAGGGTCGGTGTGAACTCGTTAAACCTTGCAGAGCTGCATCCATAGTCCATATTATAATGTTTGCAAAATTTTTTGAAGTTCTGATATTTTTGAAGCGGAAAAAGTTCTAAGTGAATCACGTCAATCCAATCGATTAAAAAAAGACCTTCTTTTAATAAGACAGGATTTTCGACTGTCACCTAGTTGTCTTATGAATTTACGGCAGGTGTTGCTTCTTTAAACCTGTATTTTTTCTGATCAAGAAATTATGCTGTTTTGTTTGTTCCTACTTCCTAGGATCAACTTGTTGCGTTTCAGGCTATTTCTAACATAAATCTTTAATGACGGCAAAATACACTGCAGTAAATGTTGTAAAGTGTTCAGAGACGTATACAGCGTTTCAGTCGCTGTTAGTTGTGTCCATTTTGCCAGGTAATGATATTGTCAACGAAACCTGTTCAGCTAATGTTTCACTAGAAATACATATGAAATAGCAAGCATGTTTCATAAACTTACTTGGCGGGGGAGTGGCAGCAATCAGGAAGGCTGCACTCCTAGGGGGAGGCTTGGGTCTTGCACTCTGCCCTCGCTGAACCCTATGACTGCCCCAAAGTGGGGTACGTCTGACCGTGTCATTTTTGAGTGTGGGACAGCGTTCGCGCTTCCCTACAGCAGGTTTCTTTTTAACAAGATTTATGGTATACAAAAGTAGCAGACCCAACATTACAAACAATTATGTGGCCCACTCTAAACTTGGGGAGATGAGAAATTCTGAGGGGATACTTGACCATCCCCATCCGGTCGTAGTTTGACGTTGCTGTAGCAATAATTGCACTCATTAGCAGGGTTGGCAGTCTCGGTCTCGTAAAAAAACCCGAGACTAGGCTGGTCTCGGTCTCGTAAAGTCGGTAGGAAAACCGAGACCTGCCATAGGGTGGTCTCGGTATTTGAGATGAGGGTAGAAGTTTTCAAAATTTTTTAGGATCACGAAGATTTTTTTTTACGATTCAAGATTCCAAATAGAATGCCAAGGAAGGAATGGTCAAAACTGTCTGCTGCAGAAGAATGTCAGTTCACGGGCAAACTAACTTCAAGTTTAAACTTTGTACATCAAGCTATTAATTAAAGTTTGAGCTACATAGAATGGGTTGTCTGACTTAGCGATATTGCATTTGTATGTGGAACCACTCAAGCATAATGTTAAACAGTATATAGAAATACTGGCCATCATTTACCAAACAGTGCTAACTTTTTAGTTGATTTGTAACTAAAAATTTGCTGGTTTCAGCAACGTTACGAAGCGCGAATTGGGTGACAGTTTAATTGAATTTCTTGAGCCCCAACCTCTCAGTTAACGCATGTCAAAGCATTAAGTATCTGAAAAAACCTAGGCACAATCAAATGCTTTTTGGGCTATGGAGTGGTTGAGGCATCAAACCTTCCCCCCACCTAACTGTGTCAGCGGGAGAAACGTTTCTGGTTCGTGATGATGCTCCTATTAGCACTTCTGATAGTAGCACCACTGCACCAGCACGGACGATTCTACGCTGGAACCTGTGTCAGACTGTCAAAGTGCAAATATATGTATGAGTGCACTATAAAACACACTGTGGTATGCGAGGAAGTGTGCGAAACTTTTAAAACATTCCAAAAGTTGACAGCATTGCGGAAAATAATCCTAAGAGTCCAGCTGTCAATCACCTACTCTCATGCTTGCGGTCGTTTTCAATGTTAAGTTTCTCGCAACTTCGCAAGTCATGCACTAATAATTCATAAACCTAACTTGATGGTCACTTTTTGTAACTTAATCACTATTTTTTCACATTTCAAAATATTTTAAATTTTTAAAAAATTGAAAACGAAAAAAGGACCCTCAAGGGCTGGTCTCGGTCTCGTAGGTCTCGTTTGGGTGGTCTCGGTTGCTTGGTTGGTTCTTGGTTGGGTCTCGGTTGCAAACCGTACTGCCGAACCCTGCTCATTAGGGTAGTCTACAGGTAACAGGTGGTATGTGTACCGTGGAAAGAGCCCTTAGACATTATTCAATGGCTAAATATTTCCCACGGCGGGGCTAAAGTTCAGAGTTTTGCCCTTGCGCTACATGTGTGATTATAGGTAACATTTTATTTGCATAGTCTAATCTGAAAAT
>JASANF010000125.1:0-24102 GCA_030248245.1 Trissonchulus sp. WLG1_4
ATATTAATATTAAATTAAAAATAAATTGCAAACTTTATTTATATTAATATTAAATTAAAAATATTTTACGAATTGTATTTATATTAATATTAATATTAAAAATAAATTCCATTATTAAAATAACGGTAGTACATGTATGGACTAATGGACTAAAGTAGCTAATTTTAGCTAAAAAGAACTAAGAGCTCGGAAAAGCTGTTACATCACTCTGCAGCGGGCACACAACATTAGGTTACCTTTTTGAATGGAATTTTCAAGTTTTTTTCATTTTTTCAATTTACAAAGGTGACGTCTTTTAATGTTCATAATATAAAAATTGAATGAAGCGTAAACATTTCATAGGATACTGTTTTTCTTGTTCAGCGGATATTAAATAATTGTTCAGAATTAGTAATTACGAGACCGTGAAACTTCTCACTAAACACTAACAAATTCTAGCTACTAAAAAAACTTCGTGTTATACAACAAAAACTACCAAATATTAAAGTTAATAAAAACTCGGTAATCGGCAAAATTTTAAAAACTACATAGAATTTTATGCAATAAAATTCAAAACAATAATGACAAAAATAATCAGACAAATTTGATGACTAAAATTATAACTTTGTAAGGGACACCTTGCATGTTAGTTTGGGTTTTAAATGAATCAGTTGAAATAAACAAATAAACCTAAACTTATTTAAATAAACTCATAAAAAATTAAACTAACAGCTCTTCCAACAACAATTTTGTTGGCTCCGGAGGCAAAAAAGGCAATCAAAGCAATAATCACAATCAGCAGCAGAATTATAAAGAGAGTGATCAACACGCACATGCAGATATTCCATTTGGGCTTCTAAAATATTAGTACACAAATTGTTACACAACAGCGCAAAAATGGTAATGTTTTGCTGTGAAGTAAGATAGAGTAGGTACCTAAAGTGATTGACGACAGCTCATCATCGGCCCAGTAGCTCAACGGTAGAGCGCTGGTCTGCAGATCCAGAGATGGGTGGTTCCAATCCCCCCTAGGTCATTCTGATGATGATGATGCTGTCGTTCTTTCGATAAGAGTCCCCCTCCCTTTCTTGAACAATAAAACCTTTCGTTTTCTCTGCAACTAACTTTTGTCAGACTTTAGGTATTAGTTAATAACGAGTATTAGAATTAACGAGAATAATCGCGTATTCTAGGTAATAACCGGAATCTCGAACGCATGCTCCAAACATATGCTAAACACGTCCCAATCTAACCCACTATTTGGGTGTGTATTTTGTAATTTTGCAGGCTGAACGGTCATACAGCTTTACTTATGAAGTGACCCTAACAGACACCCGGACTTCCTGCCCCAAAAAGCATATGAATTCAAATTCCGTTACCTCTTTTTCCACAATAACAGTGGGGCTACTGCCGGGGGGTTGAGCATAATAGGACCTCTCGATGGTATAGTACCCCTTTTTTGGCGTTTCGGGGGTTCCATTCACATCGCGAACTTCAGAAAATCGATGATCGTCGTCGTCCCTGTGCATTTTTCTACCATGAAAAGTAGAATTTCTAAAAAATAAATCATATTTTGACATTTTTTAATCAGAAAAAACTAAACTTTAGTCATATTTTGGTGAAAAAAACAAGAATGAAAATGAATTTTTTGGAAATTTCAAAATATGATGTCGCTATTGACACTTGAATATGCATGATTACTTTACCTTGCAAGTTTAATAGCATTTTAAAAATATTTTCTTGAAACAGTTTCATTTTTAACACTTACAAAACTATATAAGAGTAAAGTGAACTATCATAGGTAGTTCTATTTCATTTTTTGCTCATTTTCACCTTTTATTGATACAAGTGTAAAAATATACTCAGAGTTTCACAAATCTTAACAATTTTTATTATAAAACGTTTTTCTCACGTAAAAATAGTAAAAATCGGAATTGAATTACTGTGAAACTGCTATAATATTTACTTGGTATTAATTCGGTAACTTCAATTTTGAGTTGTCATGCAGACGTATATATCTAAAAAACTGTCAAAAAATTGATGGGCGTAATTGAATTTATTGGTGAGATAAACATAAATATGATTCAACCAATCAATCAAAAAGCTGTCATTGTAACAATGAACCAATCAAATTGGCTGAACCATTGTTGCTAATTTTTCGGGTAGGAAAGTTTAAATTCTTGTCACTTTGACACGCGGACATACGGCTAAAACAAGCATTGGCATTATACAAGAACAACTATAATTTTAAACCGAAAACATTGTGACTAATTATAACTGTCAAAAACACACTATAAATCTTATAATATATAACATTCGACAAACTTTAAACTGTAATATTACAAAGCGAATAGTAAGACTTTACGATAGGACTCTTCAGAATCAAAATTATAACTTTTACATTGCACTTTTGTTTCTATAGCACCCATAATTGAACTACTTTTTGCCAAAAATTGTTATCAAACTGTCCTAGATTTTCGAAGAAGTGCATATTTGCAGTGAGAAACTGTAAAAATCAACGAAATACAGTAAAAGTCATGAACCTAAGTTTTGACGGCTAATTTTTAAATGCTGTTGTTTTCATGGCAAGGTCAATTTCTTGTGCAAAAACGTGACAGTAGCGAAAACGCACTAAAATTTCACTAATTGTCTTATAGTGGGGACTTTTTTGGTTTTAGAAAAATGTAAAATAAACTTTTCAGACTATTCTGCCAAAATGCGTATAAATTGAGTAATCATAAAATCTTGCCAAATTATGTGCATTCCCTGTACGCACGCCTGTAGGAGAATTCCGAAATTGATTCTAAATTTTATATTTTTAAACATTTTAAACAAAAATAAAGTTTTCTAAAATTCCTTTTGTAAAAAATACCTTCACTAAGTCAATAAGGAAGGGCACACCCTCGGCCCAAACCCTCCACGAAATGCAAAAGGGCGATTTTGTGCTCAGCTTTGGACGCACACGCAAGCCCTAAAGGCCTGTTCACACGAGGGCGCATTTTGCTCCATGGCGTACGCCACACTTGCACTTCCACACTTGCATATGTACTGCATTGTGTGAAATAATGTAGCAGGCAGCGTGAAAGTAGAATGCGCTCGCTCGTGCGCCCGCTCCTGCGCCCTCGTGTGAATATGCCTTAAGGCATAATGTAGGTAGAATGTCATATTCTTCCTATTACCTATGTACGCTTGTTATTAGTATAAAGTAATACAAAACGGATGCAAACAAGCCCAATCTGCGGCAAAACCTTCAGTAAGTATCAAGCATTACTTTCAAGTAAGCTGACCAGCGGCTCAGCTAAAACCTGTTGTGCAGCAATTAATTATCTTACTCCAAAATGTGTAGGTATGCAAAAGATTGACATATTTTTTCTCGAAACATATTGTTTTACAGCACATTTTCATGAGCTTGGAGTCGTTACATAGTGAAGCCTGAGGTGGTGTATCAGAGAAAACATTAAACGCCGCCATTATTTGCGATTATATTGATTCAAAATTCAAGAGCTGCAATAAGCAGTTTCTTAGTTTCTTAAAATCTGTAAAATGTAAAATTACATGTAATATAAAGTTAATCTATGGGGTAAATACAACGCAAAATCCAAAGTCATCAAAAAGCAAATTTTGCATGAATTTAAAAAACTTGCCGAAGCCCGGGATCGAACCGGGAACCTTTAGATCTTAAGTCTAACGGACTCTCAACTGAGCTATTCCGGCTTGATGAATAAACATTAAAGTCTGCAAGACAAGTGGTGCTGAAGATTACAAGCGTAGGGGAACATAAATTTTTGTGTTTCATGCTTCGTCGATAATCAATTCGTTAATCAATGTTTTTTGAACTTTGAAAAAAGTTTCGTGTCGCAACGTTTCCTGAGTCAGGATGACTGAGTGTAAATTATACTGAAAGCATGAGCCTGACACACTCTTTCAATAAACTCACTCAGTAATTGAGGGTATTAGCAACGAAGTGCTTAGCTCAGACGGCAGGGATTTGGCGTAACAATCTGAAGACGAACGGTACGACTCTGTCCGCTAGAAATCTTTTTTGAAGCTTAGCGCTTCATTGAAGATTTCTGAAGACTGAGCTATGATCTTTCCAGCGTAATGTAACACTGTAATTCTTGGTGACACACGCACATACACATTTGAGCTGAAGTAAAACATGCATACAGACAGATTTCATGCACAGTTTAGTGTTATAACGCCAAAATCAAAATTAAAGACCTGTTGTGCTGTGGCACAACAGGAAAAACGCAACAGTACCAAACAGGGTTTTTTGTGAAAAATACTGTAAATATATAAGGTATTCGCATAATTGGAAAATATTTTACCCCAATCAAAAATGTCAATTTCTGCATGTTTCAGAGGTCCGTTTTCCAAAAAATCTGTACCCTCCGTGGAAGCTGCCGACCCCAGGACTCTGCAACCATCATTCAATCAAGTAATTATACCTATACTTATACTAAAGAAGCCTGCCTGCGCTACTGTGTATGAACTGCCACCTTTCCGCAACACAAGGGCAGGTGGCGACCATCCCTTTTGGATCCATCCTTTTTTTCCACGATCTTCTACGCTGTGGAGTGTGGACAAACATGCGGCTACTTCGTTTTAGCCAAAAATTTCATGGCGAAAACTTCAGAAACAGGAAAGACGTTAAATTGGCGAACGTCAATTTGATTGGCTGGGCTCTTGCTAATGTGAGCTTGTAGACTTGTGGCTTGTGCTTCTACAAGTTCCAGTGTGAATACGGCCTAAGGGTCGATTCATACTTAAGCCGTAGGTCCGTAGTGCGTTCTTCCGACAAAATGACGAAATAATGACGCGCGCTGTTTGATCCACTGCACTAGGCTGCTAGTGACGTCATTCTGCAGGCTGAACGGACATACGGACGAAAGTATGAATCCGGCCTTAGGCTAAGTTCTGAGGAAAGATGCAATATTAGCAAGCGCCACACATTTTTCTTCAGAATCAAAATTAAAGACTTATTGTACTGCTCACACTGCATAGTAGCAAGAGTACATAATAGGGAAGAGTATGACACTCTTCCCTATCCTAGCTAATCGGCCCGGACGATGCTCCGGCCGAAATAGCGCTTTTACGCCTTGATTTCAGGGGGGGGTACCCCCCCCTCGAATCAAGACGAGTCTTGATTTCAGGGGGGGGACCCCCCCCTCAAAACCGGGAAGTGTCTTGATTTCCGGGGGGGGGGTACCCCCCCCTCGTTTCAGCAGACTGCCAGCTCGAAATCGGTGGTGTCTTGATTTCCGGGGGGGGGGTACCCCCCCCTGGTTTCAGCACACTGCCACGGTGATGTCTTGATTTCAGGGGGGGTACCCCCCCCCTCGTTTCAGCACGTTACCAGCTCACCATAGATTTCATGCTGGCAGTGTGCTGAAACGAGGGGGGGGTACCCCCCCCTGAAATCAAGACACCACCGAATTCGCGCTGGCAGTGTGCTGAAACGAGGGGGGGGTACCCCCCCCTGAAATCAAGATACTTCCCGGATTTGAGGGGGGGGGGTCCCCCCCCTGAAATCAAGACATGTCTTGATTCGAGGGGGGGGTACCCCCCCCTGAAATCAAGGCGTAAAAGGGCTATTTCGGCCGGAGCATCGTCCGGGCCGATTAGCTAGGATAGGGAAGAGTGTCATACTCTTCCCTATTATGTACTCTTGATAGTAGTAATAAAAAAGTTACACTCGTGACAATCGGTTTGTTTATTCAAAACAAAACAAACGAAAGAGACAAAACATTCAATCATGCAAAATCGGTACACGTTTTTTGCCGAGCTTTTTAGAAGACTGTTATGATCTGTTATGACATGTTATGATCAAACATCAAAATACGCCCCTAACTGACCATATCATTAAACAGTTTTGGTGCGCCCCCCTCCCCCGCAGAATATGCCCTGCAACGGCTAACTATATAATATATACTCGGTCTATAAAAAATATATCAAAATCTGAGGTATTGACAAAAAATTCCTTCACACAACTGTTAAAAAACATGTGCACGAAGGGGGGCCGAGGAAGCCTACCCCTAAAATAAAATACTCACCCCCCACAAAAAATCTACAGTAACCTGTCTGTCTATTCTCGGACGTCAGCCGTATGGCCACATTCAGTTCATAAAGAACCTGTACGCCAACAGTACAGTAACCTAAGGGGTCTTGTCATTAAGACGAGGCAGATTAAGGCTGCCTTTTAGACATCTTAAGATGCTTAAGAAGTCTTAAGCCCCAATCTGCCTCGCCTTGAAGTTGGCCGAGTTGTGCAACGCACATTTCAAGGCCCGACAACTGACACCTAAACTTTGCTGAGTTTTGCCAGTTCAATATGTATACGTATACGTACGTACGTACTTACTGCTAGAGTTGGACCAGCTTCGAACTATTGACCTGAAGTTTGCTGCGAAACTTGACACACTATTAAGTTGAAAAACATAAAGGGGAGGGACATGTGTTATATCGTGGTGTTAAATAAATTTAGAAATTAGTGATTTAGTAATTTAGAATATTATATTAGTGCGACTGTTCTCAAAATGTTTCGTTTACGTCTGGAAATGCGATTAGTTTGTTCGCATACCACCCCAATACCCCATATGAAATAGGGTCTTCAAATGGGGCAAGGGTGGGCGATCAACAGGATAACCCCCCGCCCTCACATATTCACTGGTGGGGAAGGGACGCCCGCCGCCCACTTGGCCCGGGTCCCCCAATTTGGTTTGGTTGCACCATTTACACCACAGGTCACACGTATGCTATATTTTCTTAATCTACTAAAATGACAAGCAAACACTTGACGACTTCACGTTTTCTTGGGTTTTCCACAAGGCAGTGACATATAGCAAAAGATCGGAATTAGCCAACCGCATGTGAGTAACTTGAACACTCTGTTGCGGAGTAAAGAGGGGGTGGTATGCGAAAAAACTCATCGCATTTCCAGACGTAAACGAAACATTTTGAGAACAGTCGCACTAATACAATATTCTAAATTACTAAATCACCAAATTCTAAATTTATTTAACACCACGATATAACACATGTCCCTCCCCTTTATGTTTTTCAACTTTAAATTATCATAGTAGTGTGTCAAGTTTCGCAGCAAACTTCAGGTCACTAGTTCGAAGCTGGTCCAACTTTAGCAGTAAGTACGTACGTACGTATACGTATACATATTGAACTGGCAAAACTCAGCAAAGTTTAGGTGTCAGTTGTCGGGCCTTGAAATGTGCGTTGCACAACTCGGCCAACTTCAAGGCGAGGCAGATTGGGCCTTAAGACCTCTTAAGACCCCTTAAGATGTCTAAAAGGCAGCCTTAATCTGCCTCGTCTTAATGACAAGACCCCTAAACATAAGTATATACATTATTTAATATTGAGCGTTTGTATATAATGCAGGGCGTGATTATCGACAGCGCACAAAAGACGATCAGCCAAAACGTCCACGGAGTTCACTGGAAACACATTCTCTTCGCCCAAAACGCTGCGCACCGAACCATTGCTCGACCTAAAACAAAAATAAAATCAGTTATTTTTTAATGTTTTCTTTATTTTATATTAGTCGCTTATTATGTATCATTATACTATATTAGTTATTGATTACATTTCATATTTTATTCAGTCAGTGTTTTACTTCATTTTTCATTTTTCTTGCCAAAATCTTTTCCGCTTTTTCTACTATACCAGTTATGAAAATAGTGTTTGAAATAAAAAAGTATTTCATTAAAATCAAAAATTTTACAAAACAGAGAGTTATTGTTTAATACACAAAATATTCCTTACACCCTAGCTCTGCTAACTTCAAAATTTCAGAAGCGGTAGTGATTGTAGCATTCGCTTGTTAATACGTATACTAAAAATAACCGACTCATGGCAAAAAAACAAACTGCAGTTGTTTTTTACCTCGAGTTGCTGTCCTTGGAACCTGGGGCCTTGGAAAACGAGCTAGCTGCGTCCCAGAAAAACACACAACCATCCTCAGAGCAGGTGAACAAATTGTCCGGATAGGAAGGGTGAAAGCGAGCCTGGAAAAAAATGACTAGATTAGATCTAGCTTAAGCAGTCAATTCGCACAAACTACTTCTTGAGGTGTGTCTATAGCTTACAGGCATACAAAAAAGTTCTTAGGAGTACATAGAATAAAATTTGACAATATAGCATTGGTTCCATCTTCATGAGATATTTACGCCTACGAACGGACATACGGTCTGCACTTTTCGTTGCCGACGCAAAGTAGCATATATATCACGTATATACTGGGTTAATATGCTTGGCTTTTTGAATAAACATAAACATACATACATACGGACAAACAGACAGCCTTAAGAACGTAATTAACAACAGTACGGACACACAGACACTTTTACGGACAAACACACCTTTCTTCAGACAAACGAACACCTTTACGGACAAACGGATACCGTTAGGAGCAAACAGACACCTTTACGGACAAACAGACCCTGTTACGGACAAAAAGACAATTTAAGGACCAACAGACACAGTCAGGGGATAGATAACAGACATATTTAAGGAGAAAAGGACAGCTTTACGGACAAACAGACACCATTCGGCACAAGTATAAACCAAAAACGGCTGCCTCACCTCCCAAACAGGCCCATGATGTACGGCCAAGCTGGTAGTCGCTTCCGCCAGTCCCAGGGGGGTCTTGGTATTGCGTAAGTCCACGAAGGCCACGGTGCCCTGTTGGGTGCCCACGGCCACCAAGTGCTGTTGCGAGGGGTGGGGGGCTAGGGCCGTTAGAGCCTTGCCACTTTCTGCCAAGCCCCCTGCGCACCACGACCAACTGTCACAAGGCTTTCGTGTGTCCATGCCCTGAACACACAATCATCGGTCCAGTCATACTTACAACCACACATGTAGTTGAGGGGGGGGGGGGTATGTAGTTGAGGGGGACCCCCCACACAAATTCGGTCCGGAGACCCCTCATTTTGCTCGTCGTCCCATTTGGTAGGTTTTTTGTAGGGATGGACCGAAAATTCGGTATTCGGTTTTCGGCCGAAAAACGGGTATTCGGTACCGAAAAGTAAATTTTCGGCCGAATACCGAATAATTAGGAAATCAAGGAAATTCTAAATCAATGAACGTTTAGAATTAGAACTAATGTTATTAATCCTGCAATCAGCACCACACTTACTCCTGAAATGTACCAAAAAACATGAAAGCTGTATATTAGCGAATGCAGATACTTGTGTTAATTTTTCATGGATGCTTAAAATTTTTTTTGCTCTCAAGACTAGATTCTGACACGCCGTACTGTGCGGCGTCTTATCGCACCTTGAGCCTTCTTTTTTACACGTTTCTTATGGACTCTGCTGAAAGTTTACAAGCCGTTAAAAAACTGTCCCACTTCACCCCTAAAACAACCCAAGACCCTGGGACAGCCGGGGTAAAAAGGGACAAACCATTTGTACACAGATGTAGATGGGGGTCTGGGGGGGGGGGCAGCCCCCCCTAGATTTGAGAGTATGGGACAAGCCCTCCTCCCACTTGACCCATCGGGACCACCCCCCTCCTTGGTGCTGAAAAAAAGGTGTCCGATAACTCTAAAATCGCCCCAGATCGTTGTAAAATGCTTCAGCAAAAAGCGAAAAAATTGCTCAAAATATCCAACTTTTGCAAAAAATTCCTATTTTTAAAGCACAAATTGAAAATTCTTGCGTTTTTGTCAGTTCAAGCCCCCAGACCGAAACCCCGTGTACATGTATGCCTATGTACATATATACCTCATCCAACTGCGGTCAGAGGTCGCTGAAAGTTGTGTAGTTTTTGCTGGTGCTTATTGTGCATTTTTCTATAGCATATATTATTCTTCGATAGATTGTTCGATTCTATAGTATCGACTTATTCTTTGATACATTTTGCATGAATAATTAAAATCAAACGTTTGCAAAATGTTCGTATAGGATATATTTATTTATGCGTAGTATTTTAATATTCTGCGTCTTCAAAACCTGAAAAAACATTCGCTAACTTATGCTTGACAACTATTCGGTATTCGGTATTCGGTTTTCGGCCGAAAACGAAAAACCGAATATTCGGTATTCGGTATTCGGTGAAATTTTTTTCGGTCCCATCCCTAGTTTTTTGTGTCCATTTTTGTTAAATTCAGTATCAGTGTAGCTTTAACCACAGATGTATATACATGGGAGGGTCACGGGGGGCAAGCCCCCTTCCGCCAGATTTGAGATTTCGGGACAAGCCAACCTTAAATTTGACCCACCGGGACAAGCCCCATCCTTGATGCTGAAAGAAAGGTGCCAAAACGCTCAAAAGTCGCCCCAGATCGCCGTAAAATGCTTCAACAATGAGAAAAAGCGACACTGTTACTAAAAACAGCGAAATTTTGCAGAAATCTCTCCTTTTAGGCAAAAATTCGAAATTTTTGCGTATTTGTCCGATCAAGCCCCCGAAACGTCGGGACCCCTAACATTTCGAAAATTCTGGGACAACTGACAAGCCCCCCCTCCCCCCCCCCCAGACCGAGACCCCGTGTACATGTATGGCTTTAACAACATATAAAAAGGTAAGGCTTAACGTATAATAACAATTTTTTTGCCTAAAAAAATAGTGTTTTATCGTGACTTTACAAACTGGACGTGAATACGACTTTACCTAACTTTACCAGAGGGCAAAGTCAGCCTAACTTTACATGCAGGTAACTTTGAGCAAATTTAAACGCAGGAGCATTGAACTATCATAAAAGTCATATAGTACTAACCAGCAGCTGTCCAGAGGCGTTTCCGGCCACAGCTTGTTGCCTAGCAACATAGGCCAGACACAAAATGGGGGACGAGGCGTCTCCCAGGACCCCCAGGCGACACTCAGGCGCCCCCCGATTCATGTCGCACTCACAGACACTGCCGTCACTGCCCCCGCTTAGAAATCGATCGCCTTCGCTAAAACAAACGGGGGAAGGGCTGTTAGGATAATCGTTAAGCTTTTACACCTACAGCCCGGTTCAGACTCGTTCTTATCCTTTGTCCTTATCAATTTATCCTTAAGTAGTTTCAACTTCAAGAAAACTACGTGACCAAATGAGGCAATTATTGGCACAAAATAAATCCAGATGGAAAGAAAAAAGTTAACTGAAACGATTTGGTCAAAGTTACACAGTAGCTGACAGAATACTGTCCTTGTCCCTGTCCCCGTGTTCTTAAGGACAAATATGAGCCGGGCTTACTGGTTCATTCCTTTTGCCAGATTGAACGAAATAGACATCTTTATTCTCTAAACGAGTTAGAATAGGTCAGCGACTTAATCTTACCACAATATACCACTAATACACAAAATATCTTGACATGCAGGCTTGAACGCTTGAAATTAGCGTGCATAACTGATTTTTCTGCAATTTTTTGTCTACTGAAGCTCATGCTAAAAAGAACCATCAGGCAAACCACCACCTTACAAACCGGCAACCAATTGAAAAAAGTATACAGCAGAAGAAGCAAAAATACATAAGAAAAATTGATTACAATTTCTATTTAGTGCCCATTAAAAACTATTATTCTTATATGTGAACAAACATTGGTATAGAAACAGCCTGCCATTTCATTTTGGTACCCAACAAGTATTATTTTTTATAATATAAATTGTGAACAAACATTTGTATAGAAACAGCATTGCTGGGATAATCGCAGTTGCCCGTGTTATGCAACTGTTTCCAAGTTGCGAAAATCGTGCCCACTCGACCACCGCGGGCGCTTGTGTGAAACCGCACCCCGTGAACCAAGCCTGCGGAAGTGCTCGCCAACACACGACCGTCGGAAACAGGACAAACCCTGAAATAAACATTATTTATTATTTTGATATTTATCCTTAGATATTTTCAAGATTTATGCGTCATTATGTTATAATATACAATATTTATCAATTATTCTAAATTAAATGATATATTATTTGTTCGTATGTTAATGGGTTTTCGATGTATATCTCTATAGATGTATATCTATTAGAATACGCATACATGTAATGGGGTCAAAACTTTGGGGGGGCATCTCTGGCCAAATTTTGGGGACCTTCCGACCAGATCGACCAAAAATACCCTAAATTTGGCGAAATTTTGTAAAAATTTCCCCAAAAAGTGCCATTTTTACTAACTTTTGCCCGAATTTTGGGACCCTCCCCCCGGCCCCTCAATTTGGGGGGTCCCCCTATCCCCCCCATATACATGTATGAGAATACGTATATACTCCAGCTTTTCTTAATAAAACATTCAACTTTTCTTAAGGTCTTATCCAAAATTGAATTTAACGGATTAGATTTAAATTAATTTTGCTAATAACACTGCACAAAACAAAAAAAGCCGGCTGAAATTTCGTCCTACCTGGCTTACATACACTGTCTCGGTGTGTGCATAGTTCCAGTAAATTACGTTGAACTGACGCTGCGTTATGGACGAAATAAGTTTAAATCTAATCCGATAAATCCAATTTTGGATAAGACTCTTAGTTATTTTATACAGCTTTGGATAGCTTATTATTTTAATAAATCTTTAACAGGTTGTATTGTATATCTGTGATTGAACTAAAAAATGAAAATTAAAAATTAATATGAACGCGAATGTCACCAACTGCAAATCAGTGACAATCTTTAACAAGTTACATATAAAGTTCTTTAACGAATTGCACATAAAAATCAAAATTACTATTAACGCGAAAAAGATCACTTTAAATCTAAACTTCTTCCAAAACTTCTATTCAAAGTCTATCTCTTTCTATCCATTCAAATGCCGGGTTAAATGCAGTTGGGGGGGAAGTGGACCTATTTTTTGAGTAGAGCACCTTGGGGCATATTTGCTTCAAGAACCCCTATTTCATTTTTAAGATTTTCTGAGATACGACCCCCCGAAAACTGAACCCTCCGTGAGGGACGTTTTCGCAATTTTTTCAGGAAACCCGTGTTATTTCCGTTCAAAACGTGTTTAAATGGAGTAGAAATAATGGTTACAATTTTCACGAATCAAAACAAAGGCAGGTTGACCCCGTTCCATTCGAAAAATAGTATCGGGTTAGGCTTAGGCTCAGGCTTAGGTACTAAAAAATCGAAATTTTCAAGAAAAATTCTGTCAGCTTAGCCTAGCGAATCCTGCCAGCTGTGCCTAAACGATGGCGTAAAACATCATAACGCACTCAAATCTCAAAACAATCCAAAAACGAAGATTATGGTCATTTTTGGCTTCAAAATTTTGCCTATGCTCGCTTCCAAAAACACTGAAAATGCTATTTTCAAGGGGTCATAGCTCAAAAAATCTAAATTTGTGGATAGGGGTTCTATTACAAAAAAATGCTTCCCGTAAGGTGCTCTACTCCAAAAAATAGGTCCACTATACCCCCCCCCCAACTGCACTTGATCCCAAATGCCCAACAATGTGAGTATGTGACCCACTGCAAATCAGTGACATCCCCCGCGACCTGTACGGCGGCCACTTGTTTGAATTCCACCGAGTCCTTCAGGTGCTCCGCGCCCTCGTACAGCCCCTCCTCCAAAGCAACACAGCTCACCGACCATTCGCTCACCTCGTTGGCTTCTGGCTCCTCACAGCTGCCTGCAATATTGACATCCTTCAAATTCCAATAAACGCTATCGTGAACGTCCTCAAAACACCGAAAAATACAAAACTGATGGGCCGACAAGGGTCCAGAGGCTACCAAATAAGAAAACTTTAAGAAGATTTTTGACAAGACGAGCAGCAAGTTCACTAAAAATGTCATTTTTGCAACAACAAAACAGCTAAAATGATATATACATTAAAGTGTTTTAAGCAAATAAGTAATGCATAGTGCACTATATGCGCATGCACACGCTTTACTGTAACACAAAAGCACGGAAGATTGAGCCACAAAGTAGTAGGGACCTGGGGGCGGCAGTCCCCAGAAAAAAAAATTGGGAAAATTTTTGATTTTTGAGCTAAATTTGGTCAATTGGAGATGTGCCAGAAATTTTCTCCGGCCGGACCATATATAAAAGCCAAAGAAATGACGCTTGTGTAAAATTTCAGTCGAAAAAAATTTCGGGGGGGGGGGGGGGATTTCGCCCATTCCCTCGCCCCTGGTGTCTGATGTGACGTTCTTATCTTATGTTTTAATTTTCCTGTCTAAAAAATTTCTGATATATACGTCTGCAGTTGACCAAATTCGACCTAAAAATCAAAAAATTCCACGTTTTTCTGGTAGATGCCACCCCCAGACTACCGCTACACTGAGTTTATTTTATTTAAATGAACCAAACCGCATTTTGTCATGCAAAAAATGGATTCTAGCGGCTGACGCAATATATAGTGAGTGTAAAAAGTGAGCAAAAAAGTGAACAAGGTGCTACCCCCCTTTTCAAAGTCCTGGTTACGCCCCTGCATGCATGCATGCTTGTTTCGCAAAAGCATATGCAGACAGCACTTGAATTTATTGAGGCAAAAACATTTTTTGTAAATTTCTGGTTCGTAATCCGCACTTTCGGCTGAGAGTGAAGGAAGTGATAATTGACTTGGCAGAAAAAGGCGGAAAATTGGATTTTCGTTTGAATTTCATACTAAATACCTGACTTCTTCCAGCAATGCTTACAAATCAATGTTTCGCCGCGACTCGGACATTTCACTTTATGCATCAACACTACCTTACCATACTCAGTAGTCTGGTGTAAGGGTATATATTTCCAATATTTGTGTGCTTACTGCTTCCCCTACGTAAAAAGTGTATATACTATTCGACTTGTTTCTAAATGTTTCTAAAATCCCAACCAAAAATCCCTAATCCCGAACACAAATCCCGATCCCGATCATGAACGCAAATCATGATCCCAAACTTGTGTGCTTACTGCTTCCCCTACGTAAAAAGTGTATATACTATTCGACTTGTTTCTAAATGTTTCTAAAATCCCAACCAAAAATCCCTAATCCCGAACACAAATCCCGATCCCGATCATGAACGCAAATCATGATCCCAAACTTCAATCCCGTTCGATCACTAATCTGTGTCTGAGTCAGGGTTTTCTCAAAATCGGCACTGTTTAAATGTTGTGTAAATTAAAAATTTGGTGTGTAAATTAAGGGTATGTTGTGTAAAATTTTAAAAGTGTGTATTTTAAAAATTGACCGATTTTTCACCTCACGTGAAAAGTAATATTTCGACTTTGAGACTCGAGCTACATACGAAAATAAAAAATAAAAAAAGCCGAGACCCCGTGTACATATATGGTTTACACAGATAGAAAGTTCTTCTAGCCAGATCCTACTCATTTTTTTATATAAGGGTATACAACTTTTATATGACAAGAAATCGCACAGACAGGCTCAGCATGACTGAGTTTTCACTGTCAACTTTCAAGTGCAAAAAACGAATGCTAATATAAAAAAAGCATAAGCCGTTTGAGAGCAGAAACTGAAGATTTTTTGTTTTCTGGTAAAAATAAGACTTAATTTTGTTAGAACAAAGAGGTCACAGGCACAAATCGCCACTTCGCGAATTTTTGTAATTTTTACAACCAAAATAGGCCGTTTCATCAACTTTTGGGGAAAAATGGGGTTGTGTAAATCAGTGTGTATTTTTATTTTCGCTGTGTAAATTAGGCGGCCGATGTGCAAATACACCCTATTTTACACTAAAAAAACTCTGGCCTGAGTGCAGTGGCGACGTGGCGTATCCAGGATTTCGCAACGTGATCCACCTGAGTGAGTCTGAGTTCTCAGGAAAAATCAAGCAATAGAACAAGTGCTTACATAATATAAGAACGGCCTTTCTGTGACAATAATTCTGCTTTCTCGATCATCAAATCAGAATGGAATACAACAGACATTGAAAATACGCACCTGTGACAAACGATTCGGGCAACCGACGAAGAAGCTCGTGGCTCTGGGATTCCAGCCAGCGGACCCGGGACAATTTCGTAGGAATAAACTGCACTGATGAGACGGGCGCCATTCCGCCAAAAGCAACCGAATTCATCGCTAGCTGCAACAAAATATAGAAATGCAAAGTCTATGTTATGTCAACAGGCATAACAGCAACGGGTGCGCAAAGACCAAAGAAAACGGTCAGACTGAAGCGGGGGGGGGGGGAATTATTTTCGAGTCTAATTCGCTTCCTACCCCATCTTTTAATAAAAATATGAAACCCCCATCGTCAGCCATGCCCCCAATCTGATCTCTAGCCCCCAAAATAGCTGTCGCCCCTTTTAATAAAAATCTGAAGTGAAATTATTGGTGTTAAAACCCTTGGGGGTCGAAAAGTCGGAAAAACGGCATTTTTTCGACTAATGATCCGGAGTCCCCCTGTATCCCCCAAACCTAGGGGGGTCAAAATTGAACGGTCTTTCGAATAGGCTAGGTTAGAAGTTTGTAGGATGTAAGCTTTAGCTGGAAATCAAACTTTGTCCAAAAATTAAACTTTAACGTTACAGCACAAGTACGGTTCCGTATAAGTTCCGGGCTATAGCTGCGAAATTTTTTAAAATATGAAGCTATTTGGGGTTTTTTAGTGCGGTAAAAATGTTTCTGATTCTTCTTAGATGGTTTTTCCTTAATTTAGGCCTCAGGCTTAGGCTTAGGCTTAGTGCTATAGTCATTGTAGATGTGGCGCCCCTGACGTTGCAGGGCTTTCTAACGGAGATGAGCACCGCATCTAAGGGCTTTATATCCCACTTTTGGATATAGGCATCGTGTAAAAACAACAGATATATAATTTTTTGCACTGCTACACAAACCTACGGCTCTTGCGGACCATAAATTCAAGAAAGGGAAACACTATATATAAACTGGACGAACTTCTAGAAAACTGAGACAAATACTGGAAAAACACACAAATGCCTAGTTTCAAACAAAATTTGTTAAAAATTTTACTATTACGTACACATTTTAAAAAATTGATAAAGCTCACCATCACTTTAAATTTTAACTTTTCTTTCAGCCTCAGTCAGTTGAAGTAAACTTTTACCTTACCCACAGTTAAAACTTTTATCCTTACCCATAGTCAAACTGTAGCCTTACGCGCAGTTAACTTTTAATTTTAACTTTACCACAGTTAAACTTTAACTTTAACCTTACCCACAGTTAAACTTTAACTTTAACCTTACTCACAGTTAAACTTCAACATTAACCTTACTCACAGTTAAACTTTAACATTAACCTTACCCGCAGTTTAACTTTAACCTTACCCACAGGTAAAGTTAAACTTTAACCTTACCCACAGGTAAAGTTAAACTTTAACCGTACCGGTGCAACTGAGGCGGGGGGGGGAAAAATTCAAAGTGATATTTTTTCACCGTAAAAACACGTTTTTATAGGTTTTCGCATGCGCTGAGTTCATTTTTAGCACTTTCCAAGCGAAAAAACGTTGATTTATACATTTTCGAAAAATTTCAATTTTTGTCGAAAATCATCGTTTTTCGACATACTGGGGCTAATCATCGAAAATTATGACCAATACAGTCGTAATACGAGCCTGAAGTTTGATCGTCATAAATTAACACATAATAATATACTTAATACAGCTTTGTTTGCAACATATTTAGCTCACTCATACTAAAAATCTTAATTTTGCCAACTAAAAAAGAGGCTAAATATGCATAGTTAAATTGAGCTTACATATCAAAAGTTTTAGTTTCTTTTTGCGTAGACATTAAATTTATTACATTTTTCTAGAAAAATATGCATCTTTGGTTATAACTAGCGATTTCTAATGAAATAGAATGTCATAAATACAATCTGAAAACGTCACTGATGCTCAGCACCAAGCTGGCACTGACAGTCAAAGTTGGGTTTAAAAGTGCAGCTTTATTTATGATTCCACAGTAGCAAGGGTCCTTTTATTTGATGCAAGCAACTAAGACTAACCTTTGCTGACCCACTTACTAAGCCTGAGCCTAAGCACTAAGCCTAAGCCTAACCTAAGCCTAAACCTAAGCACTAAGCCTAAGCCTAAGCACTGAAGCTAAACCTGAGCCTGAGGCCCAAATTAAAGAAAAAACCAGCTAAGAAGCATCAGGAATTCAGGAATAACTTTACCACACTAAAAAACCCTAAATAGCTTTATATTTTAAAAAAATTCGCAGCTATAGCCCGGAATTTCTACGGAACCGTACTTGTGCTGTAACGCTTCGATCAGCCTGGTCCTGGTCAGTGGCGTATTTAGGGGGGGGGGGGCTGGGTGGGGTGCAGCCCTCCCCTTAGCGATTTGAGCCCCCCCCCCCTTAGAGGGTCGCAGCCCCCCCCTTTCCGAAACTTCAAAAGCTGACAAAAGTGTTTCTGATACCTCCACAATTGACAAATTCTACCTTCAAAATTTAAAAAATCTCCAAGTTTTTTCCATTCTGTTGATGTTTTTTCGGCTTAGATACCTTTTTTCTTTGTGCATGCCTATATATATGCCAGGTCTATTATCATATTCTGTGCTAATTGATTAATGTCTCACATGTTTGTATAGTTAGTTAGATAGGGTAAAAAATACAAAATTAAATACAAAGTATAGTATTTTTTGCTTTGCTGCATACATGTTTGTATTTTTTTGTTTGTATTTTTTTGCATACATATTTTTTACGATTTTTTCACTTTTTGTTAATTTTAATTTTTGAAGCATTATTACACCAATCTGCAGTGGCGTAGCCAAAAAAATTTCGGGGAGGGGGGATGAGTTTTCTTTGTTTTAAAACGTTAAAAATGCATTTAATTGCTATTTTAACGCAAAAAACGACACATATTAGCAATTTTCGGCCAATTTATAGTTTCTGTATAATAAAATTAGCCACAGTCGACCATTTGGAACTTTGAATAATGATCTGCTAACGGCAAGTGTATCCGCGTCTCGTGTGTCAATTTTCAACCCTAAAATTGCAACACACATCAGAAACGGTCGTTCTTGACGACGGATCAGAAAAAGCCACCTGGCAAAAGCATATTGCAACGATAAATCATCGCAAAACCCCAATTTTTGAACGCAGCCATAAAATAGCCTACGCTGGCCCATAGCACAAAAAGATTCACTCCAACTCTTTAGTTTTGGGGTCTTTTACTCTTTAGTAGTTTTCATTGCAATGTCGATGGTTAAAACCTCAAAAAAGCTAAAACTTCTGGGGGCTGCCGCCCCCAGACCCCCGCATTGCTAAATACTAGCTGTAGATCCACTACATTTCTTTATTTCATGGAAAAAGTGCAATTTTCAATGCAATTTCGATGGTTAAAATCTCAAAAAAGCTTCAACTTCTGGGGGCTGCCGCCCCCAGACCCCCGCATTGCTAAATGCTAGCTGTAGATCCACTACATTTCTTTATTTCATGTAAAAAGTGCAATTTTCAATGCAATTTCGATGGTTAAAATCTCAAAAAAGCTTCAAGTTCTGGGGGCTGCCGCCCCCAGACCCCCGCCCCCAGACCCTCGCCCCCAGACCCCCGCAAAGTTAAGTGCTTGCTGCAGATTCACTATTGTAGTTTATCGATGGTTACAATAACAAGCTCAAAAAAGGTCCGAGGGTTGCCGTCCCCGCCAGACCCCTTTACCCCTTTTGATCGGCGGTGGCTCACAGTTGCTCCGCACCCCCCCCCCCCCCGGTCGCAGCCCCCCCCTTTGCGAAATCCTGGATACGCCACTGGTCCTGGTGGCTTCAAGTTATGTAACTTTTCAAAGCCTGAACCGATTTACAAAATTTTTTCAGCATTTAGTAGCTTACAAGTTGCTCTTTCAATGGTAACAGCAGGTTTTCATTTGATGCAATATTTTTGACTAAATCCAATTTTGCGCAAAAAATTTCATGTAAAGTTTAATTTTGGACAAAGTTTGATTCCCAGCTAAAGCTTACATCCTACAAACTTCTAACCTAGCCTATTCGAAAGAGCGTTCAATTTTGACCCCCCCTAGGTTTGGGGGATACAGGGGGACTCCGGATCATTAGTCGAAAAAATGCCGTTTTTCAGACTTATTCGACCCCTAAGGGTTTTAACACCAATAATTTCACTTCAGATTTTTATTAAAAGGGGCGACAGCTATTTTGGGGGCTAGAGATCAGATTGGGGGCATGGCTGACGATGGGGGTTTCATATTTTTATTAAAAGATGGGGTAGGAAGCGAATTAGAATCGAAAATAATTTCCCCCCCCCCCCCCCCCGCTTCAGTCTGACCACCGTACCCACAGGTACGGTTAAACTTTAACCTTACCCACAGTTTAACTTTAACCTTACCCACAGGTAAAGTTAAACTTTAACCGTACCCACAGGTAAAGTTAAACTTTAACCGTACCCACAGGTAAGGTTAAACTTTAACCTTACCCACAGTTTAACTTTAACTTTAACCCGTATTCTAAGAATTTACCTTTACCCTCTGGTAAACTTTACCCTTACCCACAGAATTAACTTTACCTTCACCTTACCTGTGGGTAAAGTTAACCTAACTTTACCTGCAGGTAATTTTGAGAATACGGCTCCTGCACGTCCGCAGCATCAAAACGCACTGAAATCGCTGGCCGAACTGCAGTCTGGCGTGTGGTACTGACGAATGTGCAGTGGTTTTTAAATTTTTTAAAAAATTAGTTGATTCAAACTGTATTTTTTTGAAAATAAAGTCTGTAAAAAATTGATTCATATACACAAAGTGGCAAATGAAGTTAGCGGGATCATGTGAAAAATTTTTAGGACCAAGCCAAGCCAACAAGCCAAACTACACAAAAGGAGAATGGAAATATAACAATTTTGGCCAGTTTTCTAAGCGCATGCGCAGCGCATAAACACAAAAATGAACATGAATAAACTTTTGTAAATTTTCTAGACCAAAAAATAAAATTTTTTAAGTTGCTTATATTTTTGCGCAGATATAAAACCCGAAAGTTTAGTGTGAACAGACACTTTTTATTTTGAACCCGTATATTTCATTTAATAATTGACAAATCATAAAATCGTGCATTTCTAGATAATTCACTTTTAAATATTTTTGCCATTTTTTGCATGTTTTTATTCTTTAAACTCTTCAAAACGTGGCCAGATTTGAAAGTGCTCAAAAAAGCCAAATTGGTCTACTTTTAACACGTGCCATACAAATCAGTGTTATTACAGTTATACAACAAAACTTTGCTCAAACGTAGAAGAAAAGTAGCGCTTTTCAACGATATAAACAAGTAGCTTCAAAGTGAGTTATTCACTGAATACTAGCCTGATGAAAAACACTGCACATTCGTTAGTACCACCTTAAACGCTGCGGAAAAATCAAGACGCATGCATTCCGCACTGAAATTGCTGCGTCTGTTCAGACAGTGCGTTTTTCCGCAGCGTCAAAATCGCTGCGTGTGAATCGGCCTTAACTTTACCTGCAGGTAATTTTGAGAATACGGTCACTGAGTTAAGGGGGCGCTCCGGGAATCAAGGATTTGGGCCGTATTTTTTAAAAACAGCCAAAATGACCTATCATTCTTGAAGGAAAGTTGCCCAAAATAGTATTTCTGATGTTTTGACGTGTATATCTCCATAGCAAAAAAATTGGAAAAAATTGGACAATTTACTGATTTTATCCGACTTTTACACAAATTCAGCAAGTAAGCCAGTGCATCAACGCTTTTTGAGGTTTTGCAAACAGACGATACGTTGATTTTATTAGTCGTAATGAAAAATTAAAACAATTTTATTCCGTTCTGTGCAAAAAAATCGCACAAGAAACCATTTTCAGAAGCAGCAGACTCAAATATAGGCAGTGTGAATACAAAACCAATTTTTCGGCATTCGATTATAAAATGCTGGTGAGATATTTTTATACAAAATTTTGCACAATTATAGCCTTAGGCTCTGTGCAGTTGAACATTTTTTAATTTTTTAAAATAAAGTTTAGAAATTTTTTTATATGAATTTTATTGCTCAGAGTTCGACTTCGAAAACACATAATGACATTTTTTTATCCAAACCTGACATAAATGTTAAAAACCAAAATAATGTTCAACTAGAAAAGCGCATAAGCTACATTTTAGTATATAAAGTGTGACTATAGGCAAAGTATAAGCAGAGTTATCGTTTGCCGAAAATTCACTCATGTTTGCTGCTCTGGGAGTCACGTGAGATTAAAAATTAAAATTAAATCACGTGATTTAAAATTTTGCCTCCAGTGTTCCTTTGTGCCATACTACATATATGTATAGTAAAGTTTGACATTTGCCAACTTTTTTGCCAATTTTCGATGTAACCTCCGATTCCCGGAGCGCCCCCTTAACTATTTCAAGTTGAAATTTTCAACAATACAAAAATGTAACGTGAGAAAAAAGGTAAAATTGCTCAACTTCAGTTTTCGAAATTCAGAAAATTTGAATATGTATATTGTGTACATACAAGGAAACAATCAAAAATATTTTCGAAATTTTTTTCAGCGAAAAAACTTTTTCGACGAAAAGCCAGTGCAGTGTGCTGTACTACAGTTGCAAGAAAGGTGCTGGTACATTTATGTTTCTCTTTCATTATCAAAAGCACATTTACAAATGCCCTTAGTTTAGCTAATCTAACTTAAAAATCTGTTGAATACACAGTTTTGGTTAATTGTTAATATTTGAATGTAATTTGACACTTCGTACTGTCTGTACGTAAACATACGACGTACATATTATGTACAAAATGTACAGTTCATTTTTTCCGCTTCAATTAATTTTACCTATTGAAGAGATTCGGCCAAAAAATAACGTACAAATATTAGCTTCAGCTGTTAGTTCCGTACTAATGTGTAAGTATGTACAGTTGTAACTGTATTGTATTGTTGATACTGATAATATTGTTGTAACGCATTTTTCACACTTTTTTAAACTTACAGTATCTTTGAAGTTCGTTTGAATCTTGGCAACGTTTGTGAAGAATACATATTTTAAAATGTGTTCAAAACTGTGTTAACACATCTTCCGTTTATTGTTATTGGCTTTGGCTTGGTGAAGAAATTTTTTCTTGTTGAACATGAATGTTTTCTGTAGCGAAAATGTACGAAACGTGCACTGCCTGTAGCTGTACCCTCAAAAAAAGACCGTTCTGTGGCGCAATCACAGGAAGTTGCAAACCTAACAACCAAGCTGTGCCTAGAGGTCTGTCCTAAATTTTGACGAATTTTCGAAGTCAGACTATTCAAAATCAGGAAACTGACCGAAACGAAACTAAAGTGTCAGTTTTATTCGGAATTAAAGAAATCACCCACTTAATCGCCCTTTTTTGTAAAATCTTGTTCTATATTTGACTTCAAAAAAACCTTTTCAGGTTAACTGTGTCACCTTGTTTTTTTCTTTTTTCTCGAGCAATGATCTCACAGGAAAACCGCCACTCTTAATTTGGTCTTAGTTTGGTCTTAAATTTATAACATTTAAGACTATTTTAAGAGTTCTTAATTTGGTCTAAATTTGGTCTGAAAATTTTAAGACTAAATTTAGACCAATTTTAGATTGGGCCGGAAGACCAGAATGTTTTAGACCAAATTCAGACTATCTGAAAACGGTCTAAAATTATTTTAGACCAATTTTAGATTGTTTTAAGATTGAAATAAAACTGCAAAATGACTCTAAAAACAGTCTTAAAACTTTTAACATTGTTTCAGAGTAATTTAAGACTAGTTTTAGAGTGATTTAAGATAATCTAAAATACTCTTAAAACACTCTTAAATCACTCTTAAATATTTTTAGACTGTTTTAAGAGTGATTTAAGATTATCTAAAATACTCTTAAAACACTCTTAAATCACTCTTAAATGAGTGCTGGCTGAGTTTTGAATGTTTTTAGACTGTTTTAAGAGTGATTTAAGATAATCTTAAATACTCTTAAATCACTCTTAAATGTTTTTAGACTGTTTTAAGAGTGATTTAAGATTATCTAAAATACTCTTAAAACACTCTTAAATCACTCTGAAATGAGTGCTGGCTGAGTTTTGAATGTTTTTAGACTGTTTTAAGAGTGATTTAAGATAATCTTAAATACTCTTAAAACACTCTTAAATCACTCTTAAATGTTTTAGACTGTTTTAAGGGCGCAACTGAGGCGGGGGGGGGGGGGGAGAAATTCAAACTGACATTTTTTCACCGTGAGAACACGTTTTTATAGGTTTTCGCATACGCTGAGTTCATTTTTAGCACTTTTCAAGCGAAAAAACGTTGATTTTTGACAATACCGGACGAACGAGTAGATGACA
>JASANF010000126.1:0-19066 GCA_030248245.1 Trissonchulus sp. WLG1_4
TTAGCACTAAATTTAGTGCTACGAAGCACTTAAAGTTAGGGTTTACACTAACTGTGTTAGTGTTAGTATGTGAATACGGGCCAGAATGATAGCCCTAGCCCATCGTTTAAAAATGCAGAGCGCAGCCAGGATCTGTTGGGGGGAGGATATTGGAATATTTTTTGGAGTAGAGCACTTTGTCTTAGAGAGAAGTATTTTTGCAATGGAATCGCTATATCCACAATTTTCGGGGTAAATGCAGTTGTGGAGAGGGGGGGGACAAGAAAACTCCGGAATTTTCGCTAAAATTTCCCGGTAATTATAAAATTTCCAGGTTTTTATCGAATGGGAAAAATACGGAAATTAAATTTTCCCGATAATTTCCGGGTTTTTTTCGGAAATTTTCTGGACTTTTTCCGGAAAATTTCCGGATTTTTTCCGAATAATTTCCGGACTTTTTCCGGGTTTTTTTTCCGAAAAATTTTTTGGATTTTTCCGGACTATTTCTGGAAACCTTCCGGGGTTTTCCGGATAATTTCCGCTTTTTTCCGAATAATTTCCGGACTTTTTGCCAGAAAATTTCCTGACTTTTTGTGGTAAATTTCCGGTTTTTCTCAAGAAAGTTTGGGGACTTTTTTTAGATCGTTATTGGAAAATTTGTGGACTTTTTCAGATAATTTCCGATTATTTTCCGTCAAATTACTGGACTTTTTCCGGATAATTTCCGGGTATTTGTTTGTGGGATTTTCTTTTGAAAATTTTCGGGTTTATTCCTGGAAAATTTTCAGGAAAGTTTTGTTTTTTTTTGGAAAAGCTTCAGTTTTTTTTCAAAAATTTAACTGCTACTTTTTTGATTTTTTATTTTTTAAATTTTCGGAGTTTAATGGTTTTCTAACAATAAATTGCGGTAAATTTCAGGTGTTGTTTTCTGGCAAACATTTAAACAGAAAACTCTTCCAGAGACACAGAAAGTTCTAATTAAGTTTACGAGTTTTCGTATAATTATATTTTTCAAAATAATATTCGCATATTAGGCATCTTGAGCTTTCAAGACTACTTGAAATGTCATGATTTTATCTGAACAAGTCCAGAGACTTTCCGGAGAAAGTCCGGAAAAAACCCAGAAAAAGTCAAATTATCAAGGAAAAGTCCTATTTTTTGAGTACAGCACCGTGGGGAAGCATTTTTGCTTCAAAAACCCCTATTTCATTTCTTGCATTTTTTGAGATATGATGACCCCCCCGCCCCCGGCCCCCCGAAACCCTCAGTGAGGGACGTTTTCGCATTTTTTCAGAAACCTGTGTTTTCTCCATTCAAAACGTGTTTAACTAGAGTTGGAATAATGTTTAAAATTTTTTAGAATCAAAACAAAGGCACGTTGACCCCGTTCCTTTTGAAAAATTGGCCAAATTGACCAGAGTCTAATTTTTGACCAAATTCAAACTGGGCCTCAATTATTTAGGCTTAGTATGGGGCTTAGGCACAAGAAAATTGAAATTTTCAGGAAAATAATACTGCCAGATTAGTCTAGAGAATCCTGCCAGCTAAGCCTAGACGATGCCTTAAAACATCATAACGCACTTTGCTTTAATTTTTGTTTCGTTTCCATACGCATATATTGTTGTTTTCATTCACTTAATAAATTCTTTATTTCTTTCAAAACTATCCCCAAACTTTTTAGGTCAAATTTGGTCAATTCGTAACGTATATATATGTATGTGCAGAAAATTTTACAGAAAAACAACCCGGGAACGTATTGGTTCACTTCACCCTACCTGCGTCAAAATTTTTACGCAATTTTGCGAAACAGTTTGAAAACTTTTCTCAATCGCCTAATTTTTTTCGCAATTGCGAACGTTTTTTTGCGCCAAAAAGCCAGGGAACAGTTCCTGGACTTCAACCCACATCCCCTGTGGATGTGCATAGGCAAGTCCGTTTAGTCGCGCCCGTAAGGCACGTTAAACGTTACATCCGTTTTATCTGGAGGTTTTGGAGTGGGATTTTTAAGTATGTATTATATACTTTTAAACTTTTTCATGTGATTAAAATTTACTCCGGTTTTATATACATTCAATTCTTGTGTATTTAACAGGAAGGTGAGTTAAAATGGCGACCGCTGAATTATTGATGTCGTATCGGGAAAGGCTAGAGCGCATGGGTCAGGCAGCGATACTGGACTTGTGTACTCAGGCTGAGACTTTCAAAGCAGAAATACGACTGTCATTCAAGAAGAAATTAGGACGGTAGGTCTACATATTACGGCAATGGTGATTTGAAGGGTTTATTTTATATATAAGCTTTTAATAATAAAACGAAAACAAAAAATGCCCCTCGTTTTTCCAGTTTTCCACCCGTGACTCTTTTTACGCAGATGCAGTGGAAAAACGCGGTTGGGACTCAGAATTGATTGGCTTGATCTCCGTATATATATATAATATCTAGTATCTACCTACATACATATATGGGGCCAATATATGTAATATTGCGACAATAGATAGCTTTTGCAGATTTTATTATATCTTTTGTTTTAAATTCACAGCGAGTATGTTTATTGTTTCATGCAACCCACGATGTGTAAATTGTATATTTGTTCACAATGTGCCCTCTAGCTTATCCCCGGGCAAATTGTGTATATATATGAATTTTTGTCTAGTTCATCAACAGTTTTGCTGAAAACACCGAGCATGAAGCAGAGGCGAGCAGCTGCCCGGGCTCGCACGACGAAAGCTCCCAGGAAAGAGTCCAATGCTGATCAAAAGGTGCCGGTCACATTACTGCTTGTTAGAATCTGGAGTTTTGTAACTTTATTCGAAGGCAAGAGATCCCAAGATGCCTGAATGTCTGTTGAGGTGGGGTGTTTTGAAAGCTTAAGTCTGGTCGTTATTAAATCAGTTTTTGAGCATATATACTTGTACACGGCGTCTCGGTCTGGGGGCGGGGCTTGTCCCGATTTTTCGAAATTTTCAGAGGGAGATTGTAGTAGCCTAAAAATTGGAAATTTTTGCGAAATTTGTATATATACTTTTTTAGTAACTTTTTCGCTTTCTACTCTTTTTTCAAGCATTTTACAGCGATCAGGGGCCATCTTGTCCCGGTATATATATCGAATCGCCCGTCCATGTACATCTGTACTTACTGCTTCTGAGTATGTTTATATATATATATATATATATGCATACATGTAACGGGGTCAAAATTTTGGGGGCTCTCCGGCCAAATTTCGGGGACCCTCCCCCCCTGGTCGACCAAAAATACCCTAAATTTTGCAATTACAAAAATTCGGCAAAAAAGTGCAATTTTTTGTAAAAATTGCCCAAATTTTTGGTACCCTCCCCCCCGGCTCCCCGATTTTTTTTGGGGGGGGGGGGGTCCCCCCCCCATCCCCCCCCCTCATACATGTATGGATATATGATTTATACATTATTTTATCTTTATTTTGATGCTAGCAGTTTTATTGCTGTTTTAGACGGATACGGAGGAAGATAAGCCGAAGACGCGGGTAAGAGGTCGCATGAAGCGAAGTTTGACGCTAGAGGAAGCCACAGATATGATGTCAGAGTCAATATTGGAGCAAAAAAATGTCAGTGTTATGATGCTTTTTTGCTCTACTAACTTTTGCTGTTAGCTTTTGGTTCTGCTCTGCTCTCAGCTCTACTAACGAAAGCAATTTTATTTGCAACAAAATTTCAAGCTGTTCGCAAAGAGAAAATTTGCTCAAGTGAAACCCTAACAAATTTCAGGAATTGTATTTGGTATTGGTATATATTTCTTCTACTAATCTTAAGCAGCAGAATTTTTTCTAATCAGCACGAGACTTTTTTATGTACATTCAGTTGGTATTTTTGGAGTTTTTTTAGAGTTTTGGATATTTTGTTTTTTATATTCAGAGTCAGGGAAGTTCTCGAAGTAGCAGGCGTCTGAGTCAGTCCAGAAAGCTGCCGCAGAAAGGGAGGGCTGGCCGGGGTCGGAAGCAGGTCGTCATTAGGGAAGAGGAGTCTTGCGCCGAATCAGAAAGTCCGCAAAAAAGTCCACAGAAAAAGGTACCCTGATGTTTTTTATAAAACGAAAACAATTCTTAAAAGTTTTAAAATTCTTAAAAATAACTAGTGTTTGGCCGATACCAAGTAATACCGGTGATCGGTAGTGATGCCGACGCATTTTCATGTTGAAAATGTACGTTATGTATCACAACGGGTTGTCACTATTTTGCTGAATTTGCTCGAGTTGGGGTAACCAGTATATACCAGAAGTTTAAAGGACCAAAGATCCTTATTAAATTAAAAAGATAATAAGATACTTATTACTTGAGAAATTATTTTCCAGCTACATATTATAGTTTTAGATCTTGTTAACCCACACTTTCTCAAGTTGTGCTAAATTGTTTTGTGTTGCCAACATGTATATAGATCTCGCTTCGCTTTACTGCGATTAAGAGAGTATTAATGATCATTCCGATTCCGAAACATTTTTTATGATTGTGGGAGTTTTTTGTTTTTCCATTCAGACCGAGGAAAGTTCTGGAAGCAGCACCCGTCCAAGTCAGACCAAAAAACAGCCACAAAAAGGGCGCACCGGTTTGCGTCAGAAGCAGACCGCTATTGAAGAAGAGCAAGCCTGCGCTGACTCCGATAGTCCGCAGAAAAAGGTGTCATTATGTTTTTTTTTTAAAAAATTTATAAAAATTTTTTTTTGAGCATTATTGGTCATACTTATGAAAAAAGCTGGGAACAGCCGCCGGAGCGAGTAGGGGGATTTGCTAGAAGAATTTTTATGATCAATGGGGATTGGGGTTTGAGGATTAGGTTAGGGGGATAAATCACCTTTCTTCACACCCATATAACATGCCGTCGAGTCGACTACTGCTAATTGTTGCAATCCTTTTTTTACATTTAGTAAAATTTTGCACTGATTAAATTTTTTAATATTTTTTAAAACCTTTGTTTAAAAATTATTTACTACTAACATCTGTTTCGTTGTTTTATATTGTTAAAAGGCAGCAAAGCAACCAAAAATGCAATATTTGAATATACGAAATAAACAACAAATTTAAATGTTTTAGATTGAAAACGAAGTGATGGCCGTGGATGTAGAAGATGCTAAGTCAGTTCCTGTCGTACAAATACAAAGGTATATAAAGACTATTGGCGTACTACGAGGGGCGGTCAAAAAGTTCGTAGCCTGACCTATCTACGATCACAACTGAGCAAAACAAAGCATTTCATTTTTCAATAAAATGACCCATGACATCAACACACTTCGCCCATTTCTCTTTCAAACTGTCAGTCCCGAGAAAATAAAATTCTTCCGACTGCCCCTCAAACCATGATTCCACAGCTGCCTTCAACTCTTCATCGGACTTAAAGCGGGTGCCACGGAGGTGAGATTTCAAGATTCGGAACAGATAATAGTCGCTGGGGGCCAAGTCTGGACTGTAGGGTGGGTGCGAAAGCTGTTCGAAGCCACAGTCTCGAATAGCAGCCGGCGCAACTCTTGCCTTGTGGACAGGCGCGTTGTCGTGCAAAAGCAGCACACCCTTGCTCAACTTCCCTCGTCGCTTATCTATGATAGCTTAGCGCAATTTTGGCATCAAATCAGCATAATACTACCCCGTTATTGTGGTTTTATAGGACATATAGTCGATCATCAGAATACCTGTTTAATCCCAAAAAATTGACGCCATAATCCTGCCGGCCGAGGGTTGAGTGCGAAATTTCTTGGGGGGCGGAGAAGCCTTGTGCTTCCATAGCATGGACTTTAATTTGGTTTCTGTGTCCCAGTGCTGAATCCACTTTTCGCCCCTAGTTACTAACCGTGCCGCAAACTCAGCTGGAACCTCGTTGTACTGGGTCAAAAGCTCACGACTCAACACCACACGTTGATCACGATCTTGAGCAGAAAGGTTTCGGAGACCCATCTTGCCGAGACCTTAGTCATACCCAAACGATCATGAATAATGCTGCAAACGGTTTCATGAGAAACTCCAACCTCTGCCACGATTTTCTCTACCTTGACTCTTCGGTCAGCCATGATCAAGCGTTCGATATGGGCCACGTTTTCGTCAGTGGTCGCATCCGAAGGCCGACCGGACCGAGGGTCGTCTTCGAGCGATGTGCGACCGCGCTTGAACTCTGCGGCCTACTTTTTCACCGTAGCTGGACGCGGGGCATTATCACCGTACACCACCACCATGCGATCGTGAATTTCTGCAGGCCCTTTTCCTTCCTTCACCAAAAATTTGATCACCGCTCTGTACTCAACTTTCAAAAATCCATACTTCGTCAAATTAATATTTATGAAATAATAATTTGAAAACAAAAATCAAAGTTACAATAGTAATTTTTACATATTATACCACGGACATATGGAGCTTTATTGGTGTGCCTTGGTGAGCCTATAGCAATAGTATTTCATAGTGAGGCTACGAACTTTTTGACCGCCCCTCGTATTTTTAATTTTTTGAATAATTCATTTTAGTGTGACTGATTGAAGTTTTCAGTGGAGTAAATTAATTTTATTGTGTGTTCTTATTTCTTGTTAGAATTCAGATTCCTATGTTAGAAAAGTGGCTATTTTTATCAGCAGTAAGTTTTCAAAATAAATGTAGTAAGCATGCCACCCCATTTTGCAAAATTAGACTAGTTGTTGAACTTTAGGAGTAACTTAAACCAGTATAATAACAATAAAATGATAGTAAAAGGAAACATGAAGACGAATTAGGGTAGGTTGTCTTGCTTTGCACAGATGTTTAAAAATGCTATTTAATATCATTATAAACGATCAAACAAGTGCCGTTGTAGCTACAACCGGTTTGATTAGGGCTAACTTGGGGGCAAAAATGGGGCAAATGGGCTAAATGGGGCAAAGTATTGGTTATACCAAGAGTTCACAATATTTATATTGTTTCAGGGCCACGACCTCTGAAAGTGGAGAAACATTGCCCCCTGCTCTTGGTGCCACTGTGGCACAAGAGTCCCCAGATCTATACGGAGCACAGAACGACCAGCTGGAGAATACTCCTGCCAGTGCAACACACAGCAGTAGTTCGGTATGGCCAGCAAGAGTACATAAGAGCTAAATAGTAGCTTGGTTTTCAAGAGTTTTGTCTCTGCTCAAAATAGCTTGGTGTGCTTGCTTAGTATTTATATAAGATCAGGAGGGGGCAGAAAGCGTGTTTTTACAGTTTGGTTAAAATTTTTTGAAAATAATTTTGCTTCGAATTGCAGAAATAGTTCTCTCCTGGTTCATACTCGTCCGAAACTGTCTGTGTTCACAAGCCAAATTAATTCGTGCTATCACGAACTAACCAAAGTTTGCACAATAAAATGTTCGGTTTTTGAAAATATGTTTGCATTTGCATTCGAAGTTTGCATTAGTTCGAAATTTGCATTAGTTCTAAAATCAGTCATTTTTTGATTTTGATTTTTGTATCTATTTTTAGGCCCAGAGAAGCTCTCGAAGCAGTAGGCGTCCAAGTCCTTCTAAAAAACAGCCACAAAAAACCCGTACCGGTCGTGGTCAGAAGCCAGTTGCCACTCAGGAACACGAAGCCCATTTGGATTCGGATAGTCCGCATAAAAAAGTATACAATCCTTAGTATAGTATTTTTATTGCCGGCAGCTTGTAGGGCAACCAGGTGTTCCCCATGCCCATATCCACGTAAAAGCCTATGTTTATGTGACAATATGAATAGCAAGGAAGTATTAAAATTAAAAATATTAATCTACTTAAAATTGCAGTGCTGTAGAGGATCTCTGCGAGGAAGTTGGGGGACTTCTTTGAATGAATTTGGTTGACAGGGAAACTGTCGCATTTATACACAAGTCACAAAAGCTAAAGCCAGGGAAAACTTGTGAAAAACCTGTCAATTCCACCGACTTCAACAATTTGAATTTTTTTAACAAAGTGATTTTTTCCTATGCGCAGCAAACTTGTCCCTCTTCTTTAAGAAACGTTAAATTCAAACGTTATCAAAAATGAAGCTTCAAAGCATAATATGTAAATCTAAAATATGTAAACAAACTAAAAGCATTAAAAATTTTCTAGCATATAATAAATAATGTTTGTTTAGGTGGAAACCACTGTTGAAATGGAAGAAGTGGAAGACGAAGTCGACGAAATCAGGAATGGAGACGCGGCGCGGTCGCCAGTGCAAGTTTGTGAGCCTGAAAATGGTATGTAGTGGGGGGGGGGAGTGAGGGGTTTAATGGAATTAGCTTATTAGGTTCTGTGACTATGAGTTATGAGAGTTTTGTAACTGTGTGCTCATGAATAAACTTAGTGGACTAGATTTTGTGACTATGCGAGCCATGAATAAATTTAGTGGACTAGAGATTGTGGCAATGGGACCAGGAATAACTTTTACTTAAGGGGGTAATTGCGTTTTTAGGTGTTTTTTTAAAAAGCCATAGCTCAGCGTTTACAAATTCAAATCACAAGCGGTCTTTTGCATTGGGTAGAACAATATCTTTCCTAAATGTATGCCATGCCTTGAAATTTAACCTGTGTTTTTCTTTCCAGTATAAGCGACTAAAGAAAGGTCCTTTCCAAAATATTAAAATTTTTTACAAAAAGTTTGCGCCACAGCTCTGAATCATACGATTACCTGTTGGGGCTGAAAGTTGGTAAGGTTTTTGACATGTTTAAAATCCCCAGGCATGTCCCCCACTTTTTTAATAACTAGTCAATTTACTGAGAAAATAGCTGAAAAGCAAACGCACCGAAAATTTTTAATATTTTCTTGTAATTAAAACCCCCTAAAAATGTCCACAGGTGAAATTTCAAAAAAGTGAGAGACATGCCTGGGGATTTTGACCTTTACAATACTGTCCCAAAAATTTATGCTCAGGCGTCACTTATAACTTGAGTACTGGTGGCGCAAAGTTTACATAGAAATCACAAAAACCTCGAAAACGCAACTACCACCTTAAATGCTAAATTTGAGCGCATGAGGCCAAAGTTTATCGTTGAAGATGTTAAACACGGCGTTGAATTTTTGCTGAGTGCTTTCGAAGTGGGCATTCATACTTACAGCCAGGGTTTTTTTTCAAAATCGGCACTGTGTAAATGATGTGTAAATTAAAAATTTGCTGTGTAAATTAAGGGTCTGTTGTGTAAATTTTTAAGTGTGTATTTTAGTATTTTTTAGGTAAAAATTGACCGTTTTTGCACGCGAAAAGTCATATTTCGCCTTTAAGACTCGAACTACATACGAAAATAAAAAATATGATATATAGAAATGAAAATTTTAGCGTTTTTGTCAGTTCAAGTAGCCGACACGTCAGGAGTCAGGACAAGCCTTCCTAATATTTCGAAAAATCTGCGACAAGCCCCCACCCCAAGCCGAGACTCCGTGTTAACGCAGATAGAGAGTTGTTTTATCAGCCAGATCCTACACACTTTTTTTCAAATCTGGGTGTAAAACCTTTTAAAGTAGTTTGAAGTATTACAAGACATCGCACAGACAAGCTCAGCATTGCTGATTTTTCAATGTCAACTTTCAAGTGTATAAAAACGAATGCTAAAATAAGCCGTTTAAGAGCAGAAACTGAAGATTTTTTGTTTTCGAGTAAAAAATTTGACTTAATTTTGTTAACACAAAGAGGTTACAGGCTGCAATCGCCACTTCGCGAATTTTTGTAAATTTTACAACTAAAATAGGCCGTTTAATCAACTTCTGGGGAAAAATGAGGCTGTGTAAATCAGTGTGTATTCTTATTTTTTGCTGTGTAAATTAGGCGGCCGATGTATAAATACACCCTATTTTACACAAAAAAAACCATGCTTACAGCCGTATGTCCGTTCAGTCGACAACTATGCGAAAAAAATAACGCTATAATTTGATATTATACGCTATTAGATGCGTGAATATTGCGTAATGTTTGCCGGCTGAACGGACATACGGCTGCAAGTATGAATATGTCCTTGGCAGGAGCTGTGGTGTTGCAGGTGAAGCTAAAATCAGAACTCCTAGTGCGAAGCGAAAAAGCAGACCGTTGGACAGTGCGAAAACTGCTCAACCGGAAAGTAGCCCGAAATCACCACTATTGAAGAGTGCTCAGAAAGTTAGTTTTGGGTCCTGCCTCGTGTGTAGAGATTTTTCCGTCCATTATTTATTATTCGGGAATGCGTCTGTTCAGATGAGTGGATTGTGGCAGTTTGTTTGCCTTAAGGAAAACTTCAAAAAAAATTTGATCAACTCGATTAAAAGGTTGAACTGATCTAAGCGGCTACCTAGTGTGTTGGTTTTTTTCAATCAGTCGGGTGGGCAGCACTTTTTTGTTGTGTAAGAAGATAGAAATTATTCAAGCCGTGGTGTTCTTACTTCTTGGACATGTATTGCACTAAATTAAAGTGTGACAAAAACTACCACGCCACTTATTTTAATGGAATGACTTTGCGACTACTTGCTGTACTCTTGATAGTCACAATCTATTCTTTTCGTAACGAAATCACATGCTTAGTTTTATCAAAGTGGTGCAACTTTTTTTGTCACACTTTATAGTTTGATTCAGACACTCAATCACAATATGCTTAATTGGTATTTTAATCAGTTTAATATGTTGGTGACTATTTTAATCCGATTAATCCACTTTTGTAGACATTTGTGATGTCAAAGGATGAGGAGCCGGAGCCAGAGCCAAGTCCGGTCAGACCGCCGCGAACCCGCACGCGAGCCAAAGCCCGACCGGAAAATGAGCCGGATAGCAAGTCCGAACCGGATCCGGGATGTCAGGCGGACTCCGAGGGAGAAAGTCTCAGCTCACCGCCGCCGCAGAAATCCAAGAACCATCCCAGACTGACTAGGTGTGGCAGTGGCTTGACTGATGGATTAGAGATGGATTAAATTGATTTATGGGATTAAGTTGATAGATAATCTGATCTACTTTTCAACCTTTTTTGACTAAGTTTTACGTTAGTAGATGCGATGGAATAATGATGGATTAGGGGGGGTTAAATTGATTCATGGGATTAAAACTACGTAATTATACTCGTGACAAGAGTATGACAATCGTATTATGTACTCTTGATTGAATCAAGTAGATAATATCTTCTTAATTTCAACCTTGTTGACAGAAGTTTTACGCAGACGAGAAGGAATGATATTATGTTTAAAAAGACTACACACCCGTGTTATTAATGAATCGTAACTGATTTTTTATGAAACCGGTCCTGAGTATATACTATAGCGATTAGAGTAGACTTGGTATGCCGTGACCTGACTTACACTAAATAGCATTAGAAGTACAATTTATCGTAGTGTGCGTTCATGCGTCATCAAAATTCTTGTGACTTGTTTGCTAAAACTATGTTTTTTAGAAGCAAAACTCGTCACCACCTGGAAAACATGCGCGCGCTACAGAGCGGCCAGAAACTGGGGCCCTATGCTAATCTCTCTTCGGTCGTGAGTCACCTAATCTTTTTGGTATCTTAAGTCGGGTTAATACTGGTGTTTAAGGAAGAGGGTATCATAGTAACACAGACAAATGGTTCGGCTCTCCTACTAGGCTCGAATATTATTATGTGCTATGAATGAATGAATGAATGAATGAATGAATGAATGATTTACTCACGACGTATTACAACATCGAGAGAAATAAAAGACCACACTTAGTTCACACAAAGCATAGTGATAATATGGGCTGTGGCAGTTATTTTAGAATAGCTTAAGGACAAAACGATAGAGACAAGGACAGCCTTGAATCGGACTGAGCAGGTTGTTTGCCTTTGGCCCAGTGGGCGAGTCATGGGGTCACAGTATTGCCCCCTCGCACTCCGATCGATTTCAATCCCCGCTCCATACCGCTCTGAGTTGAGACTGTTTCAAACCACGTAATGTCTGATGTGTGAACATGCCGTGTATATCGATCACTAACAAGCACAGAGTGTAATAGTTTTGTAATGAATGTTTGTGGAGCTAAATGACCGATTTCCCCACAATATGTGCAGCTGAGAAAATCTGGGGGGGGGGAGGTGCTACGCGAATTTTTTTATAATTTTTAAGATCTTGAAGGGAGCGGACCTTTCTGGGGGGGAGGGGCATTTTTGCCCATGTATGTTGGTTTCCACTTCAAGACTAAACAAAATTCGTGATTTCATCAAGAATATAACTAATATGACTAAAAGTATGTTTTTTTTGTCAAATGTTGTCTCTCAGTGTTCAGCAAATTGTCGGTCAGACCGTAGACAAATCCATGAATGTATTGATGTATGTTTGTTTTGTTTTCAGAAATTGGGTCCGAGTCAGTCCAAGAATTGGGCACGCACCCCATCCCCCAAGCGACCGCCTGGGGGACCTCCCGGTTCACTTCTTAAATCGGTACGAATCCCAGACGTCAACAGTTCTGACGCCCAGAACAACGCAGAAAATATTAGGTCTAGAAAGGAAAGGCAATGCCATCTGAAACTAAAGCCACCTAGCACTATTACCACACAAAATTTTAGACCATAATGTTTGAAAAAAAGCAGCCAGCGTTTTTCGCGATTTTCCGCAAGTTAAGTTTTCGTCACATATCTGGTTTTTGAAGGTGGCACAGTTTTATTATCAGTTATGAATTTGTCATACTGCTTATTGCTTTCCCCAATACTGACTTTCAGGTTTCAGTAGATTTGGTTTGCTGCTTTTTTAGAATCATCTGCTTACAATTACTCATGTTTTTTAGAATCACCAAAAACATGTGGTATGAGGGGGACCTCTTGATGAAAATTAAGGTGTTAGAAAGGCTGTGAGTATTAAACTGTGTAAATTGAGTTTGTGTAAATTGTGTAATCTTGTGTAAATTATTAATTGCTTCAGAGCGGTCTATCGTCTCTCAGCAAAATTGGCCGCCATTTGTCCGCTACGAAACTGGCTCACAAAGCACAACTGCCCATAGTGGTACGTCTGTCTGACTACTACTATCAAGCGGACATAATAGTACATTCTATTATGTACTCTTGCTAATATTGAGCCCGGTTCATACTCGTCCTTGAGGACAGAAAGAAAGGACAACAACAAGACTTGGTCATCTGCTAGAATAGATTGGCAGGATCACCTGGCATATTATTTAGGCAAAATTTTACGGGGTGAGGACTACCCGTACCCCCCCCCCCGCATAGCCGCTGTGAGCATTATAGAGATGGAGACATTATTTCTAGGTAAAAATAGTTTTTAATACGTAATTATAGCGTCACTGATACTATATTGATACGACAGAGACTTGACTACAACTACAAAGTAGCAGAAACATCGTTTTGGAAAATTTTTTTGGGCTTTGGGTGGCTACCCCATCTGAAGTGGGGTGGCTACTGGCGAGCCCTCGCGCTCACCCCCCGCACTTTAAATATGACAGTATGACACTAGGTCGTTTTGGCTAAATTTAAGTAACTGCTTTATGTGCAGCTTTTTGTTCACAAGACGCGGTGAGCACCGCAAAGGGTAAATCACTTGCAATCAGGGCCATTGTGAATATAGTTAAAAACTCCGTATTATTCTGACAACACGGCGATGCTGCTTGAAATATTAAGGACTGTTGGAGGCGCATAATTCAAGTAGGACAAGTCTGTGTGATGATTTGTTTGTTTTTATGTAGGTTTGTATCTGTTAATTTATTTCTATTGTTTGCTATTTGTTTGTGTTTCAGGACGCCGAAGCGAGGAGGCAAGAATTGTTGCACCGCATGAAAGAAAGGCAAGAAGATGCTTCGTCCAAGAGGGAAGAACTGAGACGCGTCAAAATGGAAGAGCAGAAAAAGTAGGACTTAGGGACTAGCCGAGGGGGGGGGGGGGTGGATCTTCTCACAACAAATTAGCGACCCAATAGATCATGAGGGTGCTTGGAGAGAAAAAATGTCATGAAATTTATTTTTGACACAGAACGAGTGCTGGGTTGCCCCCCCCCCCCCTTAATTTTGCTGAGCGGTTTCGGCCGTTTTTGAACAAGTATATTTGCAGTCGTGTGTCTGTTTAGTCTGCGAAATTACGAAATGACCAAGCCACAATCTGATATTATAGTGGCGTGATTATTTCGTTGTTTTGCCGGCTGGGCGAACTTTTATTTTGGGTTTTTTTATTTTTTTAGAAAACGAGAAGAGCGTGAGAAAAAAGTGCAGCGACAACGCGAGCAACAGGAACAGAAGGCGTTGAACGAAGCCAGGGCACGGGAACAAGAGGAACGCATGCGGCAGGCCCTGCTTAAGAAGCAACAAACTAGCTCAAACAAGTGCGTCCCTTGGGTTTCCTGTCATACATACTCACAGTCGTATGTACGTTAAGTTTGCGGATTTAAGTGATAGATCAGCAGCATAAAGAAGTCTACCTGGCGTCGTAATTTTGCTGGTCGAACGCATATACCGCTGTAGGTTACCGTTGGACTCGACCCTAAAACGAGCTTTGCGAATTTGTACGTTTGTCGGGTGTTTCAGGCGACTCAGTAATATAGTATTAAATTCGTGATTGTCAATCCATGTGATGCATACTTGCATCGGTATGTCCATTCAGCCGGTAAAATTACGAAAAAACACGTCATAATGTGCGCTGATACACACAATTATCTGATGCACACTATTACACTATTACTTTAATTTTTCGTAATGTTGCTGTCTAAACGGACTTACTATTACTGTTAAAAGAAAGGTAATGTCCCATTTTGGAAAAAAAAGCAAATATTATGGACGCCCCGGAAATCAAACCCGGCCGCTCGCATCGACGACGAGAATGCTACCTACGACCCCAGAGTCCCCAGGTTTAATAGAACAACACTACGGCTTTCGCTAAGTATGAATGTACCTTTTGTTGAAGTTGGTGTTAGACTACTGGATTATAAATTTACTCGGTTATAAACCGAGATTTAGTTTGTGAGTTTGTGTTTTTTAATGATTTCAGTTTGGCCGTTATCCAGCCCAGCAGCAGTCCAGTCAGTCCTTCCAAGGCCGCTAAGTTCAAGGAAGCACAGGTCTGGCGTAAAAACGATGGATTTGCCTAAGCCCGGTTTAGGCTTCCTTCGTTTTCCGTTTCCGAAATAGTTTAAGTTTTCCGTTTCCGACGTTTTTCGTTTCCGAATACTTTTTTCCGTTTCCGGTTCATTCACACATTTATTATTGCCTTCCGTTTCCGAAGTCCAAGGAATTACTAGAAACGCGTCTACTTAGTAGTTAAGTCTGAAGTATGAACGGTCTATAATTTGCCCATGAAAAAACATGGACCATTTCTTATGTCCGAATTCTTCTGAAATGCTGAACCCATTTCAACATTCTTTTCGGTATAGGTTCTTAAATATTTTCAGTTCCTGTTGTCCGAAGTCCAAAGTGGGGATTTTTATCCTTTTGTATTTTTTGCTTCAATTTTTGGAGTGGATTTTACGAGGTCATTGTTGAAAATATACACTGACCGATTCGGGGGGCTGGAGCTTCGGAAATGGAAAGTGGACAAGGCCTTTCATACTTCAGACTTATTGTTGAATAACTACCGATGTTGGAAAAGAAAATCGGAAAACGAAAAAAGGAACAGTGGGACTTAAAGCGCCTGTTAGAGCTTTGGGACAGGAATACGGATGAACAGCGCAAAACGGAAACATTAGTGTGAACTGGGCTTTATAGGGACTCATTTAAAATTTAATGTAGTTGGGGGGATGGGGGGAAGACCCCCCAAAATTCGGTCCTGGGGGAGGGAGGGGGGGGGGGGCTCGCCAGGGGGAAAAGAAGGGGGAGGGTCACGGCGGGAGTAAAATAAATTTTTGGCAAAATTTGACAAATTCGGCATTTTTTCTGAAATTTAGGCGATTTTTGCAAAATTGGTCAAAATTGGTGTTTTTTGGTCACAAAAGAGAAAAAATTGCGTCATTTTATGGGAGAGGGGTGGGGGGGGGGCAAAAATGAGTAGTTGACGCAGAGGAGAGTGGTCCCACCAAGGGGGGAAGGGGTACCCAAAATTTTGGTGCTGTTTTACATGTATGAGCTGATCGATAATATAAATTAATTTGGTTAACACTGCCCTAGGTGAACGCAATGTAATATTGCTCGCAGCAAAACAGTACAAGTTAATCCTGAATACTCGGAATTTTTAACCGGCTGATTAATTACTCTTGTGTTTTGTTAATCACAAAATAAAGTCGAATTCAATCTTTTCAATTTATAAAGTGTTTAGGAATAATTAAAAATGCTGTAAAATACAGAAATAATTTCCCTATTAGCTATCAGAGAATTGTTTCTTCTCTTCAGAGTTTTCATGTTATTAATTGTTTTAGGCGCTTAAGAAAGTTGACAGTGACGGTGGTGGGGAGAAGAAAAAAGGAAAACTGACCTTCACAGGAACAGTTGCGGTAAATGCTGTTTCATACTTCAGCCCTTGTTCTTATCGTTATGTTCCTAAGCGATTTTAAAACAACCGTCTTACCGATTGTAGCGGTTTATATGTTTGCATAAACAAAGTTGGAGTCAAGCTCAAGTCCAGTTTATATTATGCTACATTTAAGGTGGTAGTTGCGTTTTCGAGGTTTCTGTGATTTCTATGTAAACTTTGCGCCACCAGTACTCAAGTTATAAGTGACGCCTGAGCATAAATTTTTGGGACAGTATTGTAAAGGTCAAAATCCCCAGGCATGTCTCTCACTTTTTTGAAATTTCACCTGTGGACATTTTTAGGGGGTTTTAATTACAAGAAAATATTTAAAATTTTCGGTGCGTTTGCTTTTCAGCTATTTTCTCAGTAAATTGACTAGTTATTAAAAAAGTGGGGGACATGCCTGGGGATTTTAAACATGTCAAAAACCTTACCAACTTTCAGCCCCAACAGGTAATCGTATGATTCAGAGCTGTGGCGCAAACTTTTTGTAAAAAATTTTAATATTTTGGAAAGGACCTTTCTTTAGTCGCTTATACTGGAAAGAAAAACACAGGTTAAATTTCAAGGCATGGCATACATTTAGGAAAGATATTGTTCTACCTAATGCAAAAGACCGCTTGTGATTTGAATTTGTAAACGCTGAGCTATGGCTTTTTAAAAAAACACCTAAAAACGCAATTACCCCCTTAAGCAAAATGTTCTTGTCTAAAAACAAATTTAAAATTTGTCCTTGTTCCTGTGCTTAATGTTCTTGAGGACAATCAGTATGAGCCGTAAGGGTTGATTCATACTTTAACAGCCGTATGTCCGTTCAGCCGGCAAAAGTGCGAAAAAGCACGGTAATAGCTGGCTGCAATATTGAAGTGTCAAGTCCATGCATGTACACGGGGTCTCGGTCTGGGGGGAGCTTGTCCCTGAATTTTTGAAACTTTAGGGGGGGGCTTGAGCGGTCAAAAACGCAAAATTCTCAAATTTTTGCCAAAAAAGGGGAAATTTTTGTGCAAAAGTTGGCTATTTTGAGAGGTTTTTCGCTTTTTGCTCTCTTTTTGAAGCATTTTACGGCAATTTGGGGCAATTTTTGAGAGTTCGGGCAACTTTTTTTCAGCATCAAGGAGGGGGGCTTTTCCTGGTGGGCCAAATCTGAGGGGGGGGGGGGGCTTGTCCGGAATCTCAAATTTGGGGGGGGCTTGTCCGGAATCTCAAATTTGGGGGGGGGCTTGTCCGGAATCTAAAATTGGGGGGGGGGGGGCAAGCCCCTCCAGCCACGAGTTGAAGCCGTAGTTTTTTACCACGTCAAAGACTCTTAGTTATCCATCAATGTGTCATCGTCATTTTTACCGTTTGTGTTTCAGAAAGCAGCCGCCTCCGCAGACGCAAGCAGGTCAGTTGTATTCTGTATCTCAGCCGATAGTATAAACGAAAAAATTGAATTTATTTAACTATTTTTGTATAAATTATTTTTCAATATTAATATCAAGAGTAGACAAGTGTGTCACTCTCATAGAAGACTGTGACACTGTTATTTACTCTTGATAATTGTATAACGCTAAATAATAATACATCGGCCATTATTTTAGCTACGATATCACTCCGGGACAAAGTGAACTGCCGCCCAAGGAGCCCACTTCGGAGGATAACTACGGACTGGATGACTTGCACAGTGGGGACGAGACGGACGAAGAGTGTAACCCCAGGAAAAGGGTGCCCAAGTGGGCTCAGGGTATGTTTGGCTGGCATGGGATTAAGGGGATTAGGGGGATTAGAGACAGCGTTAACGGACGACTACGGACTGGATGACTTGCACAGTGGGGACGAGACGGACGAAGAGTGTAACCCCAGGAAAAGGGTGCCCAAGTGGGCTCAGGGTATGTTTGGCTGGCATGGGATTAAGGGGATTAGGGGGATTAGAGACAGCGTCAACGGACGACTACGGACTGGATGACTTGCACAGTGGGGACGAGACAGACGAAGAGTGTAACCCCAGGAAAAGGGTGCCCAAGTAGGCTCAGGGTATGCTTGGCATGGGATTAAGGGGATTAGGGGGATTAGAGACAGCGTCAACGGACGACTACGGACTGGGTGACTTGCACAGTGGGAACGAGACGGACGAAGAGTGTAACCTCAGGAAAAGGGGGCCCAAGTGGGCTCACGGTATGTTTGGTATGGGATTAATCTCTTGCTCAAGGAGATTTTGTAAATCTTGGAAGTGGGAGTCGAACTGCCAACCTTCTGATTAGCAGTTCAACGCCATAACCACTCGGCGACGAGGCCACAAAGGCTATGGGAGATAGTATGGGGTTTAAGTCTGCGGCTTGCGGGTTTGTAATATGTTGGGGGTTTTTCTTTTTTCAGGAACAGCCCTGAACGCGGCGTTGATCCACCAATACTACAATCCGCCCGATTTACACCAACTTTTCCCCTACATTCGCAATCCTGACCTGCAGAAAATCTTCAATATCTCCCGCCCCAGATACAACAAACGCACCTCCTCTGCTATCTGGGACTCTCCCCTGGGAACCCCCGGCGGCATTATCTATCCCAGTCCTGCCCAGGGGGGCTCCAGCAAAAAACATCCCAGACTTATTAATGATTCATGATTTTGTAGTGTTCATCTGTACTGGTCATTCATTCATTAACGGTAGTGGTATTGATATGTGGTATGACGTAACTGTATCAATGTATTGTGTGTGTGTGTGTGTGTTTTTTTATATACTGTATGATGGTGGAGAGTTTTCCCGTGTGCCGTTTGAAAGGGGGGAGGGGTTGGAGT
>JASANF010000128.1:0-14927 GCA_030248245.1 Trissonchulus sp. WLG1_4
ATTTATATTAATATTAATATTAAAATAATTCCATTATTAAAATAACGGTATAAGAATTCTGGTAAGCAGAAATGTTAAGTACAGCGGGGGGGGGGGGGGTGGGAATAGAGTCCTATGTCCAGTTCTTGTGAATAAATGAATTAAATATAGAAGCTAAACACTTCAATACACTTTTTGTATCTGATTTTATTCTTTTTCAGCCTAAACTAAGCTTAAACCCAAGCCTGAGCCTCAACCTAGCTGGATTAATTGCAGTTTTGGGGGAAATAGTGGACATATTTTTGAGAGAGTAGAACCCTTAAGGGAAGCATTTTCTGTACTAGAACCTCTATCCACAAACTCAGATTTTCTGAGGTACATTTGACCGGGTTTGTGCCGAAAAATTGGCCAAATTCGCCAGAAACGTCTAATTTTTGACCAAGTTCAAATTTGGCCTTAATTTAGGCTTGGGCTTAGGCTTAGGCTTAGACGGCTTAGGCTTAGTATGGGGCTTAGGCTTAGGATCCGGCTTAAGCAATAAAAAATCGAAATTTTCAGAAAAAATCCTGCCAGCTTAGCCTAGAGAATCCTGCCAACTAAGCCTAGACGATGCCTTAAAACATCATAACGCACTGAAAACTATCCAAAAACAAAGTTATAGCCATTTTTGGCTTCGAACTTTGGCCTACGTTCACTTCCAAAAACACTGAAAATGCAATTTTCAAGGGGTCATAGCTCAGAAAATCCAAATTTGTGGATAGGGGTTCTATTACAAAAAATGCTTCCCTCAAGGTGCTCTACTCAAAAAAATAGGTCCACTATTTCCCCCCCCCCCAACTGCACTTGATCCCAAAACTGACCCCCCTGCCCTCAGAAAGGGGCTGTACTCTACAAATTTAATCCACTAATCCCCCCGCCCACAATGCACTTAATTACATTTTTTGCTTCGGACTTAGGCTTAGGAGGCAAATGCAATTGGGGAGGGGGTGAAAAATAGTGGACCTTTTTTGTTGAGGAGAGTACCCTGGGGGAAGAATTTTTGCTTCAAAACCCCTATTTCATTTTTTGGATTTTTTGATACGACCAGTGGCGTATCCAGGATTTCGCAAAGGGGGGGGCGTATCCAGGATTTCGCAAAGGGGGGGGGGCGTATCCAGGATTTCGCAAAGGGGGGGGGCTGCGATGCGACCAGGGGGGGGGGGTGGGGAGCAAGGTGAGCCACCGTCAGCTTCGAGGGAGGGGGTGCGGAGGTGCGGAGCAATGTGAGCCACCACATTGAGCAGTGAGGCCACAGCCGCTCAAAGGGTGGGGCTGAGACCCTCTAAGGGGGGCTCAAACCGCTAAGGGGGGGCTGCAGCCCCCCCAGCCCCCCTCCCCCCTAAATACGCCACTGGATACGACCCCCCGAAATCTCAGCCCTCAGTCAGAAAGAGACGTTTTCGCAATTTTCCTCGGGGACCCGTGTTTTCCGTTCAAAACGTCAACTTTTGACTAAATTTAAACTGGGCTTCATTCAATTTAGGCTTGGGCATGGGCTTAGGCTTAGTATGGGGCTTAGGCTTAGGGCTTAGGCTTAAGAGCTAAAAAATCGAAACTTTTAGGAAAAATCCTGCCAGCTCAGCCTAGAGAATCCTGCTATCTAAACCAAGACGATGCTTTAAAACATCATTCATAACGTACTCAAAACTATCCAAAAACAAACATTTTAGCGGCTAAAATTTAGCCGTTTTCCGCTTCAAACTTTGGTTTATTTTCACTTCCAAAAACACTGAAAATGCTATTATCCAGGGGTCATATGTACCTCAGAAAATCTAAGTTTGTGGATAGAGGTTCTAGTACAGAAAATGCTTCCCTTAAGGTGTTCTACTCCAAAAAATATGTCCACTATTTCCCCCAAAACTGCAATTAATCCAGCTAGGTTGAGGCTCAGGCTTAGGTTTAAGCTTAGTTTAGGCTGAAAAGAATAAAATCAGTACAAAAAGTGTATTGAAGTGTTTAGCTTCTATAATATTTTAATTCATTTATTCACAAGAACTGGACATAGGACTCTATTCCCACCCCCCCCTCCCCCGCTGTACTTAACATTTCTGCTTAATTTAGTACTCAGCTTTGGTAATTCCACACATTTTTAAAAATTCACCAAACTAACTTGGTGTGCGCCAAATGTAGCACTAAAATTGTGGAAATTAAAACTGGACTGACTGCAAAGTGACAATTCTCCGATGTTTTGGTCTGCATATCAGTAAAACTGAAAAAATCCAATGTGAACAAGTAGGCCCCAAAAGGGTCAAGGTTCCTTCCCCGGTGTCTACCTTTCAGGTTTAAATGAATTAGTTCTCTATTCCATACTTACCGTAAGCTGCTATACCTACTTCGTATCTTACTCTACTTTATAACTAGCTTATTCTAACTTAATTTAAATACGTAATACGTACAAAAAAGGCTGCAGGATGTTAAGCATCCCGCTGCACGAGCCATTTGGCAAATCAGCTCTAAGAACAAGAAGCGATAAACACTGTTTTCTGATGGCTCTTATATACTGCTGGTGAAACATCCCGGTGCCGATTTTGAAAAAGTACATTGTTACAGCAGTGTACATCGATTATTGATTTTTCTGCATATACGCAGACAAAAATCAGCAGGCAGCACCCAAGCTGAAAATACACGTAAAACATACTGGCTATGCAGCCTGCTCAGTAGCGTTAAACGCTATGAGCAGTTAATTTCAAAACAATAGTTCCTTCTCTAGAAGGAACAAAAATGGATACATAACAGCTCAAATCTGATTGGCTGAAGCCAACGCACCGGCCAGACTGAAAAATGTGGAAGTTCACGTGGCTACTAAACCTGCTCTTCAGCGAGTTGGACTACAACAATCAAGAAACCTATGTAAAAATTTCTGCTCTTTTACCTGCATGATTAATTTTGCTCTTATAAAAAGCCTATTTTTGCTAAAATTAATATTTCAAAAGTTACTCATGCGCAACCGGTCAACATTTTTTCGAAAAACTAACAACAGAAATGAAATCTACGCATTAAAAAACCTTTACAACAGTCAAAATTTTTTACCATTTGTGTCTCATACTTCTGCTGTGCACGGTTTTCCGCAGGAAACAGGTTCAAAAAACCGGTTTTCGGTCTCGAACTTTGCCGAATCGGTTCATACCGGTACCAAACTCTTATTTGCAGTATGGCGGACCATGGCCTACAGTTTGATATATTGACGACACGGAACGGTTAAGCACAACTTGAGATACGTGTGGCTAAAAAAAAAAGATCAAAAACATGTTGCTGAAAATCGATTTCTGTTATATCTCAAGCAATACTGAATCGATTTGCACAAAATTTACAGAGCAGACACAAACTACTATGGTAGTTATCATATCCAAAATTCAAATGTTTTGCTTTTGTTAGACGGAAGCTATGAGCGATTAAAATTTGAAATTTCCGCATTCATGGTGTTTGCGTCCTATTATAGGTTTGGCGCTATCGCGCCAAACCTGATTTTTACTATTAATAAAAACAGACTGGACTTAATTCACTATTCAGGAAAAAACTAGGAATGATGACTAGTACTATTAAACGTAAGATTAACTATGACCAAAAAGTGTTGAAAGCTGAAAAAACTTGTGGTTCAAATTTAGCAACTCGCTGTACTCTTGATGATTTAAATGTTTGTTCTTTTAGTAATAAAATTCCCTGTCCTGTTTTGTCTCAGTGTTAACATTTTTTGGTCAAACTTTAGCAATTACCGCTACATAAAAATAACGAAAATCAGACTAACATTGTGGCAGTTATGTGCATACAAATCAAAATTTGGTGCAAAAAACTTCGGTTAAGCACGATGCACAGTAGTGACTTCGTCTAGCACTGTAATAACTACCGAATGATCTAAAACTGATGGTGCAGTTGCATCACATGGTTTATTTAACTCCGTTAAAGTCTCCAATTCACGGACAACTGGTTCATGATCAGCTGCATTTTCTATCGCGTCAACATTGTAAACATGAAATCGCGCATAAAATTCGGCAGACTGAACGTTTTCGCCCAAAGCTACACACGCTATTGTATAACGTTTTTTGGAGCTGAGGCTAGAGCTAGAGGTTGGTCTAGCTAAAGCTAGAGGTTTGTGACCATGAGTTGACGCCGTCGATTCCTAGTGGATCACTTTTTGTCGGACTTTTGCATTTTCGAATTAACTTCTCAACAACCACAAAAGCAGCAAATCACTCAAAAACTTTGATTTTTTGAGTATTTTGGGAGGACTTACAAAATTGTATGCAAATTTTTGTGGCTCTTACACTACTTAGAAAAACCATTCAAAAAAAGGTCTAACCCATTTTATTTTAAGAATATTTTCAGCTAAAATATGACATAATTCTGTTAGTCGTTCTAGGCGATCTGTAACTTTGAAGTTTTTTACCTCAATTCTAACTTCTCATGCCAAGATCACAAAATACCAGTAACCACTAGGCACCATAATTTACATGTATATGGTCCCTTATGCATCCATTATATTTGCAAAGTTTGGTTAGTATATGCCACAGCAGCCACGAGCATTGGCAGTGTTAATAAACCCCTTCAAAAATTGCAAATTTTCTTCAGTCTCCTGAAACGTCATTTTTCCTGTTGTGCCACAGCACAACAGGTCTCTAATTTTGATTTCTGGCGGAATACACTGGGTTTGTAGTGCAATGTACGTCTGTGCGTTAGTTTGCTTTGCATATTAGAGCTACTGCGCGAGCGTCACATCATTGTCTAGTGCAAAAGTTACACTGTAAGCTGGAAAAATGTCAATGTGCGTTTGTTTAGTTCATGTGTGTCACATAGTGCGCGTGTGTCACATTGCGGATAGTACCAACTTTTGACCAGATAATTTTGTTGGCAGCATCTTATGTTTCCTGCGAACTGTAGTCATTTTTGGTCATGAAAGAATGAATAAACTTCTCACTCATCAAAACAACCCATTCCTACATAATTTGTTGTTAGATGATTAAAACTCTTTCCAGTTTTTGCATAAACAACTTATTGTAAGATTGCATAAAAACGCATTGAACTTTTGCATACACATTTTACAATAAGATATGTAATTATCTGCTGCACAACAGGTTTTAGCTGACCTGCTGGTCAGCTTACTTGAACATAATTCTTAATACTTACTGAAGGTTTTGCCGCAGGTTGGGCTTGTTTAAACTTTTGTCCGCCATTTTTTCAACGGGTACGGGAAAACTGTGCTTAATGTAATATTAGCTCACCCCAACGAGGCCCTATTCAACTGAAGTGAATTTTTTTTAAAAATCCGCAATTTCTGAGCACAATGAATTATTTCAGTTGAAGTAACCAATATCCTGTTCAGTTCATAAGAATGCAAAGAAAGCATGTTTGACAGTAGCCAAATAAATTTGCCCTATTACCCTGATCGGTATGTGAGGTATCCTGTGTTTGCCCGGGCCGGAAAATGACTGAAACCCGGCCCGGGCCATACTTTGACTAAAACCCGGCCCAAGGTGTACCCTGTGTTTTCCCGGGCCGGAAATGACTAAAACCCGGCCCGCGCCGTTACTTTGACTAAACCCGGCCCAAGGTGTATCCTGTGTTTGCCCGGGCCGGAAAATGACTAGTCTTTGTGACCGGCCGCGAAAGCCGCCGGCCGGCTGTGAACGGCCGGCCGGCCCGTGAAAGCCGGCCGGCCGGCCGGCCGGAACGGCTGAATTTTTGGATAAAACCAGTCCAGACTCCAGAGTGTCATTTCGGCATAAACTTAGCCTGCCGGATTGTTATGCCGGCCTAATTTTGTCAGTCGGTTGAATCTGGCTGGCTGGCCGGTGTTTTTGAACCGGCCGGCCGGCCGGCCGAATTTGACCGGCCGGCGGATTTTAGCCGGCCGGCCGGCCGGCCGGCGCCGTCTTTTTTCGGGCGGCCGGCGGCCAGCAGGCCGGCCGGGGGGCGGCCGGCCGGCCGAAAATTCCGGTCGGTCACAAACACTAACTAAAACCCGGCCCGGGCCATACTTTGACTAAAACCCGGCCCAAGGTGTATCCTGTGTTTTCCCGGGCCGGAAAATGACTAAAACCCGGCCCGGGCCATACTTTGACTAAAACCCGGCCCAAGGTGTATCCTGTGTTTTCCCGGGCCGGAAAATGACTAAAACCCGGCCCGGGCCATACTTTGACTAAAACCCGGCCCAAGGTGTATCCTGTGTTTTCCCGGGCCGGAAAATGACTAAAACCCGGCCCGGGCCATACTTTGACTAAAACCCGGCCCAAGGTGTATCCTGTGTTTTCCCGGGCCGGAAAATGACTGAAACCCGGCCCGGGCCATACTTTGATTGAAATCCGTTGATAGTCCTAAGTCCTAACTAGGGCTGGGCACGGTTACACGGTACGAACCGTGTACACGCGTGTGACCGTGTACACGCTAAGCTTAGTGTGTACACGGTTAGGGGTTACTATTCGCGGTTACTTAGCGGGTACAGCGTGTACACGTTAAGACACAGTAACCGTGGATACTGTAACCGTTTACTCTGAACGGATAGTGTAACCGATTACTCTAGTTTTTCGACTTCGTGTACCCGTTAAGAAAAATGTTCGGTTGGCTGCTGGATTTATGCAAATTAGCCTACAATTGTGCGCAAGTGATATGCCTGTATCCAAGAGTACATAATACTGTCTCACTCTTTATAGAAGAAGAGTGAGACACTCTCCTTTCTGCCTGTGTTATAGCGCAGGCAGATGCGCTCGTCATTTCCAGCCCACATGTTGCCGTTTTATGCAACATGTGGGTAGCCAATCAGAAGCGACCTTTGCTTCTGATTGGCCGGACGCCTGTGCACGTGCTCCAATCAGCACGTAGGCGGCCTCACGTGCTCCAATCAGCACACTGGCCGCCATTACAGCCATTTCATTGTTAAATTTTGCCATGACCGGTCGGGTTGGGGTTTTTTTGTTGTTTTTGTTCCGAATTGTATTTTGCTTACATTTTTATCACTGTTTTCAGGAATTATTGCTAGTATGTGCTGAATATGTTGTTAACTGGTAAGTTAAATGTGTTTTTGACAATTTTCAGACAATAGCATGTGAGGCCGCCTGCGTGCTGATTGGAGGACGTGCACAGGCGTCCAGCCAATCAGAAGCAAATGTCGCTTCTGATTGGCTACCCACATGTTGCATAAAACGGCAACATGTGGGCTGGAAATGACGAGCGCATCTGCCTGCGCTATAACACAGGCAGAAAGGAGAGTGGCTCACTCTTCTTCTGTAAAGAAGTAAGACACTATTATGTACTCTTGCTGTATCGTACTGTATATACGCATGTGTGTGCAAGCTATATTCTTCAAGATAGGTACATATAAAGGCATTTATACGGACAGTCTAGCATTGTCCCAGTAGGTCGTATGGTAGCTTGCTGGTCTGCAGATCTAGATATGGGTGGTTCGTATCTTCCCTGGATTATTCCTGTGGGCTGATGCTGTTTAGTAAAGATCCCCTTCTGCTTCTTGACGTTTAGTAATCGTGTAACCGTTTAGTAACCGTGTAACCGTTTAGTAACCGTGTAACCGTTTAGTAACCGTGTAACCGGTTAGTAACCGTGTAACCGTTTAGTAATCGTGTAACCGTTAGTAACCGTTTACACCTGATGCAAAAGGTGTTGTCGATGTTATGATCAATGCCATGTCAGCAGCAGAAAGGAGGCAGCGATTGTGGGTTATTTGCTATTGCCAACGCTATGCAACTGGTGGACAAAAAACTGCCAGAAAGCAGCGTCTACGATCAGAAAAAAATGCGTTCTCATTTTTTTAATTGTCTCAAGGATGGTAAAATCAAAAGTTTTCCTCATGAGATGGTCGCGCTAAAGTCGATTCAGCCAGTCATTCACTTGGTCACTACCTACTGCAAGTGTCACAGGTTCAAACAGAAAGCAAAAATGTTTGAATGCAGCGTTTGTAAAAATCAGTGGCACCAACCAAGACTATGCGGGAGTTGAAGATGAAGGCGAACTGACAAATAACTATCAATGTCCCAGCTGTTTGGAGAATTGATTCACTGGGCTTTGAATCACTTATTTTTCTCGTGGTTGTTTTTGCTCAATCAGTTGTAATTTGGAATCGCTTTAATCGTGTGAATGTCACTGCTTTAGATTTTAGTCAAACTATGGCTCGGGCCGGGTTTTAGTCATTTTCCGGCCCGGGCAAACACAGGAGAAACATTGGGCCGGGTTTTAGTCAAACTATGGCCCGGGCAAACGCAGGAGAAACCTTGGGCCGGGTTTTAGTCAAAGTATGGACCAGGCCGGGTTTTAGTCATTTTCCGAAACACAGGAGAAACATTGGGCCGGGTTTTAGTCAAACTATGGCCCGGGCCGGGTTTTAGTCATTTTCCGGCCCGGGCAAACACAGGATACACCTTGGGCCGGGTTTTAATCAAAGTATGGCCCGGGCCGGGTTTTAGTCATTTTCCGGCCCAAACAAACATAGACTAAACCTTGGGCCGGGTTTTAGTCAAAGTATGGCCCGGGCCGGGTTTTAGTCAATTTCCGGCCCGAACAAACATAGGCTAAACCTTGGGCCGGGTTTTAGGTAATCCACGGCCCGGGCCGGGCCGGGCCGGCTTTTAGTCAGTTCACGGCCCGGCCCGGGCCGGGTGTTAGTGACCACCCGGTCATGGGGTGTCACACGATGTCACATGATGCCCCACGGGGTGTCACGTGATGCCCCACAGGGTGTATCATAATGCCTCTCGGGACACCCCATGCCCATTGGGTGTCTCACGATGCCAAATGCCCACATGATGCACCAAGCCCAAAGGCTGTTGCCTGTCACATGGGCGCCCCAAGTGAGGATTCCCTACGTTTTCCTCATCGTGTAAAACTGGTTTTAACGAGTAACACGGTCTGTTGCGTGCAGCCGTGCTACGTCTAGGACACAACCTCTGGCATGGCATTCCTCACTGCACAAGAACGACAACGTGTTTTGCGACGCCGCAGACAAATCAACAACTATCTTTGCTGACTACGCAGTACGCACCAATTTACAAAAACGGAAATTAGAAAATATAAATAGTCAGCGACTTTACCTCATTTGCATTTTTGCGCAGTTCAATATGCAAATGATTTGTGCACAACCACTTCTTGTCTGAAAAAATATGGACAGGGGGGGGGGGCAGGTGAAGTATATAGAAGGAGTTTGTGAAGTGCTATACAACAAGCTAAGTTTTCGGCAAAAGTATTCAGTAAGTATCAAGCACACATTCTTAAGTACATTGGCCAGAGACCATCGTAAACCTGTTAAGCCAGCAAAAGGTTTATTTCTTGATTTGCATATTTCCCATGAAAAGCCTCTCCTTTTACAGCCATTGAAACTGCAAAATCTCAGCTTAAAGCTTTCGGCAGTCGGAATTTGAAATGTGGATTAATTAAGTAATTGTTAATTTTAAATTAAGATAAATTACTGAACCTCATGTTTGCTTAGGCATAATTGCGAATTTATTTTGCAAGTTCAGTTGCAAATATATACATATACCTACATAAGTTGTGCCATTTTGAAGAAATGTAATACCATCGTCGATTTCTAATATATCATGAATACTAATTGTCATGAACCATTAGAACTGACTGGCCGAGTTGTTAGTCTGTTAGGTTCGCAACATAGAGGGGATGTCGTCGATTCCTAGTCGAGCGCTTTTTGCCAGACTTTTTTTGAAAATGCATTCTCAGAAACCACTAAAGCATCAACTGTAGGAAGCAGGGTTGGGCACCGGAAAAAAACTCCCGGAAAAAAACGTTTTTTTTCCGTTTTTTTCCGTTTTTTTCCGAGGGGTCGGAAAAAAACGGAAAAAAACTCGAAACTGGTAAATTAGTCGTGTAAAGTCTAAACTTGCTCAAAATGCTTTAAAACCGTTTAAAAAGCGATATTAGGCCTGTTTTGTGTCAAATTAAAAATAGATTATCAATTAATTGGCAATCCTTGTAAGAAATGCTACTGACTTCAAGTTTTTTGTCCACGGTTAAATCAGAAGCTATCCGTTTCTTTTCTGGATGTGTTAAGAGTAACCGGGTCGATCACTGCTATAAACTAGATTTATTATACTAGGTTTTTACATTGTATGTGGGCCTAAACCATATTACAGCTTTCTTATTAGGTAGATAGTCGCAAGTAGTGCCAGCAAATTTCCATGACATTTTTTTTAAATATCACAATTTCCTTACTGCCAGACCAGACCAGCTTATTTGTTTGATTACTACCCATGTACCTTAATCTAATTAACATCCAGTGGTTGATTTATTCCACCAAATACGAAAAATGAAATTGTGAAATGACATACGCCAATCTAATCCCCATTATTCTATTAGTGGATTGATTTTTTGCTATTGCTGCACGTATTGAACCTGAATGGAACAGCATAAAATTTTCAGGCACCTCGTACCTACCCAACGGTTTGATCTCTTCTATTTGAATCGAGAAAGCTTATCGTTAGACCCCAAGCGGACGCAATTCTGACCCTCTGTAGCAAAAAGTATGACGGTTTTCACGTTTTTATGAAAATTTTATGGAACAATTTAAAATCAATTTAAAAACAATTGGTTAAAATAACATAAAAGTTAAAAATCTTTTCCAAAAAATTTTTCGAAATTTTTGGCTATTTTCGAGAGGCAAAGGCTGAATGGCGAATGATAAGCTTAATACCCGAATTAACCAATCAAGACAGAGATTTTAGGTTTAACATTGACAAAACTTGAAATAGAAAACCTTTATAATATGGTTGTTTTCTCATCTATATAGTGCAGACAAAACAAAATAAGTCTTGAAAAGTCGCCAGCAAATAATAATGAAGTTACTAGACGGAAAGTGTAAAATTACAGTCCAGAAGTAATTTACCGCCATTTTTGGACATCGGAAAAAAACTCGGAAAAAAACCGGAAAAAAACCTGAAAAAAACCGGTTTTTTTCCGGCCATAATTTTTTTCCGGAAAAAAACCAACCCTGGTAGGAAGGCATTTTAATGGTAACAGATGCATAGCTACGGTAAAAGACGTGTAAAACACACTCCGCACATTGACACTTTAACGGTAACACTGCGTTAAGTAAGATGCCAGAATCAAAATTAAAGACCTGTTGGGCTGTGGCCCTACAGGAAAAATTATTTAATTATGAAGAAAATACTTGTGTTAAATACAATTTAAAAATAATCACATTAGCTTGCAGCCAAAATTTCAGTCAATTTAAGCTAGATTTGCAGCGATTATTTTTTCGACCCCCGTATTCAACAAAAAAAGAAAGTCGGCAGCAGGGGCTAGGATTAGGTGTAAATCATAGCTGCACACAACGTACCAACCCAATTTAACGTTACGAGAGCTAAAAACGATGATAAATGTTCCACCTCTAGGTGTAACAATAATGGTGTTCTGAGATCGACCTTCAAAGCCACAGTTATTAAAACTTAGAAGATCAGACACGATTAGTGGTTACCCACAAAAAGCTCAAAGTTTTATTCTGTGAACAAAAATTACGGCATTACAAAATTACAAATTAACAGATGTAGGTAATGGGAAGGAGATCCTAATCCTAACCATCCAGTTTTGAATAACTGCAACAGTATAGGACTTCATTCCCTCAAGATATGCAATCAAAGTGGGTATCACCGGGTACATACCTTACTGTACAGCCAGCGTGTCTCACTCTTCTTCTTTATGAAATTTATTATATATGTACTCTTAATACAACCTTCCATCTTATTTGGGTTTTGCACAGATTTTTCCGTTAGGTGAGCGACGTAGGCCCTATCTTTCAGGGGAGTCACACTTCGGTCTCGGACTCTGGCAACCTGCCTGTTAGCCCCATCGCGACAAGCAAAACTTCATACTTAAACTCCAGAAAATTCGGACATTCCAAGCCATTGGTTATTATTTGAGTAGGTAGGTATATTATGGTAGATTATATATCTTGCTAAAACTGACAAAATTTATTCAACTGTACAGGACTTTTCCTTTATTTGCAGATTATACCGTATTTCCTCGAATAGAGCCCCAGGGCTTTCTTAATTTTGTTTGAATGTTCAAATTATATTCAAGACAGGGGCCTTATTCTAGGAAAAATACAGTAATTACAAAGGGAACAATGCTTTGATGAACAAGCAAATAAAATCACAAAATTGCAACAAACCCTGTCCTTGTGACCCGCCGTAAACACAAAACAGTGTCAATTACATAATATATAATTTACAGTAGTATACGAGACAGTACAAGTTAAGTTACACACAACTTCATAATTTACTTTTTACACAAGCTTAGGTATATATTTCACATTATTACATAATACATACAGACATGATATTATTATTGTGAGATACTGATCCGGGTCACTGATGTCACAGGAATAACAGTTATGCCATAGAAGCATGAAATGTGTGGTTAAGGTTGACTGACTTGCAAAACAAGCGCAATTTTCGGCAGAAACATTCAGTAAGCATTAAGTTGTAACTTTTAGGTACATTGGCCAGATGCCATCGTAAACCTGTTGGGCCGCTCATGTCTAATTTTTAATGCATAAAACCAAAAACAAATATCAGCTTATTAGACTGCAAAACCTTCATAAGATTTCGTTTCACCGGCATGTATGTCGTTAAGATTTTATCAGTGAATTGTCCAAAACTATGCTGTAGATATGCGCCTTATGGAATAACTTTTATTACACTGTCCGTGTATTGTCCGTCTACCTAAGCGAATGTTTCGAGCTTCACTGACCCAAACTGACATGACAAATGCATCCACGCGGTATAGCATTAGTGATTTTTACGACAACAAACAATATAGCAGTTTGCACTATGTAGTTCATGCATATCGTAATATCAAGAGTGCATAATAAGAAGAGTATGCCACTCTTCTGCACCCCAGCTTGGCCGCCGCGGACATGCTGCGACCATTATCTCCCGAAAAAGGCCACAACTGTGGGGGGGTCCCCCCCCTCAACCGTGGGGGGGGACCCCCCCCACAAACGAAGTTTTTCCCACAACGGAGGGGGGGACCCCCCCCCCCCCCACAAACCAGACCATATGTAGGTCTCAAACGTGGGGGGGACCCCCCCCCACAAATGAGGGTATACCCTCAAACGGGGGGGGGGCCCCCCCCCCGTTGGAGAGCTATGGTCTGGGTTGTGGGGGGGGGGTCCCCCCCCCTTAGTTGAGGGTATACCTTCGTTTGTGGGGGGGGTCCCCCCCACGGTTGAGGGGGGGGGACCCCCCCACAGTTGTGGCCTTTTTCGGGAGATAATGGTCGCAGCATGTCCGCGCTGCTAGGCCACAAACGTGGCCAGTGTCACACTCTTCCTATTATGTACTCTTGGTAATATCAAGAGTACATAATAGTGTCTCACTCTTTATAGTATCTTCTATAAAGAGTGAGACACTATTATGTACTCTTGGTAATATGGATAAGCGCTGAACAAAGACGACAGCATCGTATAGTGGTTAGAAGGTGTTACTCTGAAACCGAAGGCTGTAGGATCGATTCCCGAGGAAAAATTTTTTGTAAATTTTTTACCATGCCTACGAAACGACGGAAATTACAAACCCAGTACACTTACACTGAAGCAAGCCAGCCAAGCATTTACATAATATGTAGGTAAAATGAAGTAGACGGTTGCGATTTAACGGTGGCGGACGTGTGAAACATACTCCGCACATGAGCACTTTAACGTTAGCAGCACGCTAGGATTTCAAAATCAAAATTAAAGACCTGTTGGGCTGTGGCCCAACAGGAATAACGATCATAAGAATGGATTTAGAGGGTTAAAATACATTGTTTATAGGATAAACAGTTTTTAATATATCACTGAAACGTCGTTCAAAATGAAAACCTTCGCTTTTGTGCTGTTGCCACGATTTTAAACGAAACCTGTCGAAGTGCGTACTGCGTATGTCATTTCGCGTCAATATTTAACATGAAAAGTTGTATTAAACTCTACAACCTGATTTGATAGAAGAAATTAAAACATTTATATAGTGTACGCCTCTGGAACTGTGTTACAACCAGGGCAAAATTGGGTAATGGTGTCATGAAAGGCGGGAGCGGTCTAGTTTGCTAGCTGGTCAGTTAGTCGTTATCAGTAAATTAGATATGTAGTTTTCCGTTTTCTTGCATCGGTGGTTTTAACAAGAGTACAAAATAGTGTCTCACTCTTCCAAGGGAATGAGACACTAATTAAGCCTTATTCATACTTGTTCTTAAGGATATAGGGATAGGGACAATTAGAAATTTTTTCCAGCTACCTATTACCAAGACTACGTAATAGGGAAGAGTATGACACTCTTCCCTATCCTAGCTAATCGGCTCGGACGATGCTCCTGCCAAAATAGCCCTTTTACGCCTTGGCTTCAGGGGGGGGGGGGGGGGGACCCCCCCGATGCTCCTGCCAGCGCAAAATCGGTGGTGTCTTGATTTCAGGGAAGGTACCCCCCTCGTTTCAGCACGCTGCCAGCATGAACTCTGTGGTGAGCTAGTAACGTGCTGAAACGAGGCGGAGACCCCCTCCCTCCCCCCTGAAATCAGAGACACCACCGAATTTGCGCTGACAGTGTGCTGAAACAAGGGGGGGGGGTTACCCCCCCCCCCTGAAATCAAGACACTTCCCGGATTTAAGGGCCCCCCCTGAAATCAAGACATGTCTTGATTCGAGGGGGGCGGGTACCCCCCCCCCCCATCAAGGCGTAAAAGGGCTATTTCGGCCGGAGCATCGTCCGGGCCGATTAGCTAGGATAGGGAAGAGTGTCATAACTCTTCCCTATTATGTACTCTTGCTATTACGAAACATTGGCAGAATCGTTTGGCTTAATTTTTCGCATACAAGATGGACTAGTACTTTCTACCGTGCGAAAGGGTCAGTTGGCTTAGTAATTTTTCTGCAACTGCTTAAGGACAAAGCGATAGGGACACGGACAAGGACGAGTATGTACCAG